>OU896708.1:28661528-28716436 GCA_918026855.4 Phaedon cochleariae
ACGATAGACCGCGCATGTGAAGAGGCAGATCCAGGCTTTATCCCCATTTTTCAGAAACAGAGGACCGGCGAAGTCCACCCCAGTCACCTAAATTGCGATTGCATCACGAACTCTATCCGATGGCAGGGGTGGTGATTCTACAACTAGTGGTTTCACCTCGAACTTACGGCAAATGACAAACCTTGAAATTACGGATCGCACCGTCCGTCTACCCCCGAGAATCCAATATCTTTCCCGGAGTATACTCAGAAGTCCTTGGGTTCTCACGTGACACGCTTCAATATGCTTGTGCATTATCAAGCTTCTGATCACAGGGTCCTTGGCGGGTAACACAATGGGGAACCGATAATTTTCTGTGTCTTCTCTTCGAGAGACTCTTGACTTCAAGCGAATCAAACCATATTGATCATAAAAAGGATTGAGACAGCTTATGTTTTTGTCATTTTCACCAGAGAATGTCTTCTGTTGTACCAACTTGAAAACGAATTTCTCTGCATTTTCTATTTCCTGTACGGTTAATTTCCCCTTGTGCCTGTCTTTTACGAATTTACAGTTATGAATATATCTGAATATCCAAGCAATCATTCGTATGTTCTCATTGTACTGGAAAAAATGATCTAGATGCCAGTCGACCAAGCTTGCAGTATTCGGAAGGGTGGTTACTAATTGTTTTTTCTTCTCTAGTCCAATTTCTTCTTCATTGCAAGTAATTGGTGTTCTAGGCCATTCTTGGGGTGGACCATACAGCCATTTTGGCCCCTCTCACCACTTTGAATCAAATAATTGCTTGGGTGAACACCCTCGGGATGAAAGATCCGCCGGATTATGTTTTCCTGGTAAGTGGCGCCATCTTTCCGCTTCAGTCAAACCCCGTATCTCTGTAACCTGGTTTTAGACAAAAACTCCCCACTCTTCTTTCCTTCGAATCCAGGATACTAGAGTAGAGGAATCGCTCCAGCAAAAACTGTTAATTTGCTTGCCTACATTTTCTACGACTTGTGTATACAGCCTGGC
The DNA here is from genome assembly GCA_918026855.4 of Phaedon cochleariae. Lineage (NCBI taxonomy): Eukaryota > Metazoa > Arthropoda > Insecta > Coleoptera > Chrysomelidae > Phaedon > Phaedon cochleariae. The sequence continues at coordinate 28,662,543 of OU896708.1, forward strand.
TCCTATAGTAGCTGCCAAGAGCTCTAAACGGGGAATTGTCATTTTGATATTTGACCTTTTCAAAGGTGCTACACGGGCATTCGCGGCTACTAAAAATACGGCAACTTTTCCATCTATTACCGCTCTCAAAAATATGGCGCATGCATACGCGTCATTGCAAGCATCACAAAAGGTATGCAACGTAAGGTCTTGTGTATTAGAACTCGTAATCCACACCCACCGAGGTATCTCAATTTTTATTAAATAATGTAAATCTCTAACCCACGTCTTGAATGCCTGAGCGATGACGTCATCTACGGGCTGGTCCCAAGTGAGTCTCTCTTTCCACAGTCCTTGCAGCAAGAGCTTGGGTATCAGAACAGAGGGGCAAGTATAGCCGATAGGGTCAAAAACCTTTTGGGTGATAGACAAAATCACACGTTTTGAGACTACTGATGGGTCAAGGTCAGCTGGAAGAAATTCTGGATTCAATGATAAAACATCTTTTCGTGCATCCCAGACTAGACCTAGAAGAGGGCATGCCTCCGGAATATCAGAGCCGGTGTGCTCCCACCCTCTCAGTTCAAAATGACCTTCAGTCATAACTGCAGTTGCTTTTTTGATGAAATTGAATAGACCTTGTTCATCGTGAAGACTAGCAACACAGTTGTCGACATAAAATCTCCTGCTCAGCCTTTCGATGGTTTCTCGGGAATATATATCGGTAGTGGGAACCATTTCGAGGCACAAAGACAAATGATACTCTAACGTCGCTCCTAGTAAGAAAGGGCTGCTGCTGACACCAAAAACCACACGTTTATGCCGGAGAACAATTTCTTGACCTTGAGAATCGACCCATAGAAGTCTGAGAAAATCCCTCTCGTTTTCCCGGAGACCTATCTGTAGAAAGGCTTTACGGATATCTGCTGTTACCCCTAATTTATTTTCCCTAAATCGCAGTAGCATTGAAGGTATCAATTCAATCAGATTAGGCCCTTTTTCCAGACAATGGTTCAGTGCAAGCTTACCTGTCTCGTGTGCTGATGCGTCGAATACCGGCCTAATCTTGGTGGTGGTACTCTTTTCTTTGATCACAGGTCGATGTGGTAGGTAATGACCTTTGTTGTAATCGATATCACTCGAGGATCCTACTACTTCAATGATCCCCTCCCTCTTCCACTCTTGGAAAATTTGATCATATTGCTCAAGTACTCCTTCTTTCTTCAACTTGCTAAGAGTGTTATCTAACCTTTTCTGAGCCATCCTATAATTTGTTGGGGATGTCCATCTAACCAAGGAAGTTGAACCTCATATCTCCCATCTTCGTCCAAGGCTATCGTCTGTAGAAATAATTCCTTAGCTGCTGTAGCATTTTCCTCTCTACTATGTTTGTCCGAAGGGTCCTTGATACCAATGACCTCGAGTTCCCATAAATCACTGATTGTCACATCTTTAATAAACAAATTCAAGGTCGTCATTACTACCTCGGAACGTTCCTTAGTTGTTGGCATTCTTCCCATAAGCGTCCGTGTGGTGGTCGGATTAGAATAACCCCACGGTAAGTCCTGCCTGTCGTAGAAGGCGACTAAAAGGACGCCAATAGGTGGAAGATGGTTAACGCCATCGCCCGGTGCGATACCACCACATCAACCATAGGCACTGTGAAATGGGTATACTTACCCGTGTTTCAGTAGCTGGTTGATGTTCCGGCCAACCCAACCCAACCCAATTTCCTTTTCCTTCCACGCCAACCTCCCTTCTTCATACAGAATACGCGATGATGAGTTCTCCTCAAGTAAAATTATCCGGAAGTAAAATACCTCTCCATTCGGATTTCCGGGCGAGAGGTGCTAGAGGGGGTTCACCATCGGCTGAAAAAGTCCTCAAGATAGACCTATGTAACATCCGAGGTCTAAGTAAGAACATCAACGATGTCCATCGACACCTTCAAATTGAAAAGCCAGACATATTGGCTCTTACTGAGACACAGGTCAATTCATCCACCAATACGACCTATCTGCTCTGTCCTGGGTACGAACTCCACACACGTTTCAGATTCAAGGGAGGTCTCTGCCTCTACTCTAAAACGAATCTCTCATGTCAACGAGAAAAAACTTTGGAACCAAATAAGTTTGATGTCATGTGGTTCAAACTCGATAGCCAGAAACAGACCAAATACCTTTGTTGTCTCTACTTATCACCAAATGATCCATCCTATGAAGAGCTCTTCGAATTCTTGTCTTTGAAGCTTGACCAAATTCAACAGAACCATCCAGCAGCAGAAATCATCATCATGGGCGATTTCAATGTACACAACACTGCCTGGCTCGTACACTCTAACAGAACGGATGAAGCTGGGCGACAAGCCGAAGCTTTCGCCATCACTCACGGCTTAGAGCAGCTTATCAAAGAACCCACACGAATTCCCGATGCCAATAACCATTCAGCTAACATACTTGACTTATTCCTCACAAATAATTCAGCACCCTACACCATAGATGTACGAGCCCCACTTGGCAATTCTGACCACACACTCATCTCCACAACCTGCCCATTTTTCATTCCATCAACTGCTCCGGCACCCCCACGTCTCATATGGCATTACAATTCAGGAGATTGGGACGGTCTCCGCATGTTTTTTTCCGAGTTTCCTTGGCATAGAGTATGCTTCGACTCTGAGGACCCTTCACAGTGTGCTGCGGAAATATCCGAGATCATCATGCTCGGAATGGACACATACATACCTCATTTTTCGAAAAGATCATCACCTTCGAAACCCTGGTTCAACAAAAACTGTTCTAGAACTGTTGCCTTGAAACAAACAGCCTACCATCGCTGGCGCAAAAACCCTAACCTCGCGACTAGAGCAGAATACGTTGATGCCAGGAATAACTGCAGCCAAACAATAGATGCTTCTAAAGAAACATACAATGCCAAGATAAGATCGAAACTCATAGATTGCCCCAATGGCTCCCGTTCGTTTTGGTCCCTTGCTAAAGCGGTCGGAAGAAATTTCACTAATAGTTCATTTCCACCACTGTCCAAATCCGACGGCACATTAGCAACAACATCGCAGGAGAAAGCAAATATCTTTGCAGAGATGTTCGCAGCAAACTCTACTTTAGATTCCCAAGGAAAACTGCCGCCAGACATTCCACCCGTTGAGAGTCGAATGCCCGAAATCGTCTTCCGTCAACGCACCATCAGACGAATTTTGCTTGATCTCAAAACGAATAAGGCTAACGGTCCTGATGGAATTCCACCCATTATCCTCAAAAAATGTGCACCAGAATTAACACCGATCCTCTGCAAGTTGTTTACCATCTCGTACAGGTCGGGTATTTTTCCATCATGCTGGAAGACAGCTAGAGTCCAACCAATCCCCAAAAAAGGGAACAAGAACCTGCCCAACAACTACAGGCCCATTGCCCTGTTATCAGTAATCTCCAAAGTGATGGAGAAAGCCATCAACATTGAGCTCATCAAATATCTGGAGAGCTCAGGAATCATCAATGATAGACAATACGGCTTTCGCCACCGAAGATCTACTGGAGATCTACTTGCCTACGTCACCCATTTATGGCAATCTTCAATAGAAAAACACGGGGAATCTCTAGCTGTCGCGTTGGACATATCGAAAGCATTCGACCGTGTTTGGCACGAAGGACTCCTCCACAAACTACCATCATACGGCTTACCACCTCAGCTATGCCATCTCTTATCGAGTTTTCTTTCAGGCAGATCGCTTCACGTGGTGGTGGATGGTGTATCGTCTGATACCATTGGCATCAATTCCGGCGTTCCACAAGGATCAATTTTGGCACCAACATTATTCCTGCTTCATATCAATGATCTGTTGGGAGTAACAACTTGCCCCATCCACAGCTTTGCAGATGATAGTACCCTCCATACTGCGTTCTCTTCCAGAATTCCCATTTCTTCCCAGGAAACTAAGAACTCACGGCGCAGGCAGGTCAATGCTGTCAATGAAGATCTTGCTGAAATCACAGCCTGGGGAACAAACAACCTAGTTGAATTCAACGCCACCAAAACTCAAGCCTGCATTTTCTCTAGAAAGGCGGAACTCAGTATGCCCGATATTGTAATGTCTGGCTCCACCATCCCCACCAAGCCCACCATATCTATGCTCGGTATTTCCATCAGCAACATTCTTTCATGGGATAATCATGTCAGATCCATCGCAAAAGCTGCTTCACAAAAACTTGGATTCTTGTTCCGTGCGAAAAGCTACTTCACACCTCAACAGCTTCTCATGATCTACAAAGCGCAGATACGGCCTGTTCTAGAATACTGTTCCCACATATGGGGTTCAGCACCAAAACATACGCTGATGCTCTTAGATTCCATCCAGAGAAGAGCCATTCGCCTGGTGGGTGACGCCACACTCACTCACTCTTTGACATCATTGGAACACCGTAGAAAGGTCGGCGACCTTTCACTTTTCTATCGATACTTCCACGGGAAATGTTCTTCGGAAATCTCTGCTATCATCCCTCCACTAGCAATACCAATCAGACGAACAAGACAAGCCCAGTCAGCACATCCTTTCGTTGTCAACCTCGAAAGATGTCGAACAGCACTTTATCAAGACTCCTTCATCCATAGAACGGCTAGGCTGTGGAATTCATTGCCTGTGGAAGTATTCCCAACAACATATAATCTTCAAAAGTTCAAAAAAAATTCCAATACCTACCTCTTGTCCCTATCCTCCCTAGGAACGCACGATGTTCTTTGAACATTATAGGGATTCCCTTTCGTGCGCTCCAAGCGATAAAAAAAAAAAAAAAAAAAAAACCAAAATGAGTTTCAATGGCGAATAATCCACATTTTAATTCCCGACGCCCCTCTGTATACAGACTTCCGGCAACATCGGCATCCAGTAACAGTTCGATCGGGCCAGGTTTCTCAGCATCAGAGACTTCAGCATCGAATGATGCCATTTCTTCTGTCCATTGACCTTGAAGAACTGAAACAATGTCACCACATATAGTCGTCTCATCCAGAACCTCGAATGTATAGGTAGCATCTCCTCTAGAAATCGTAATATCATAGCAATTGTGGTTTATTAGAACCTCTCTCCCACCAAATGAACAATGAACGATTTCCTCATAGCGTTTCGGTCTATAACCCTGTGCCGCAGTGGTTTTCAAAATATACGACTTCTGTGATCCGCTATCAATCAAGGCTCTTACTCTACATCTACCTACGCCTATCAGGTTAACTCGAAGTGTCTGTAAAAATACCTGAGTGCTAGTGTAATCAGCTAGAGTCTGTTCTCTTTGAACATCCCTCGTAACAGCATCTCTCGCAGCATCTGCTCTACTGTTGGTCGGCTTATCGGTAGACTTATTCTCTGTCACGTTAGGAGCGTCTGGACACATTGAAACGACGTGAGATCTTTGACATAAAATACATCTGAGTCGTCCCCTACACCTTTTCGACTGATGCCCTACTTTCAAACAGCGATAACAAGCCTTCTTTTGAACGAGTGCCTCTCTTCGTTGTTCATGAGACATCTTTTGTGCTTTGAATCAACCTGAACTATCGTGTGATCCTGAACAAAAAACACATGTGGCAACCTCGCAATTCATGAGCCCTGTAGCTGTAGGAATCTCTCTATGTTGACTGAACTGCTTATCCCTGATACGTCCGGCATGACTCTCCCTGCTGTCCCTGGTAGTTGGTGTTGATTTGTTCATTCCGAAACCCTCAGTAGTTAAATCTATTCTTTGTTCATTTTCCACCTCTTGTCTAAGAAATGACATCAGATTTTTGAGACGCATTTTTAATGAAAAAACAGAAAGGTCAACCATTGAGCTCACGCTGGTGTTCTCTGGGAATGGAGAATCGTTGAAAAATGATGAACGCTGCCGAACTCTAATTAATTCTTTAGGCAAACAGGATTCGATCAATGGAAAGAGCATAGCAGAACACTTGTCCGATGATATGTTTAATGTCTCAAGTGCTCGCAATTGTGTTTCTATTTGATCGTACAGAATAGCAATCTCAAATTTTTGCTTGGAGACAGAACTACTCAGTATCAATTTCAAAAGTTCCCCGATGTAGACTTCTATCTGCAAGTCCTCTCTGCCAAATCTACTTTCCATGCTATCAATTATTTTATCATAATTCTCCCCCATAGCTAGATAACTTTCCATTAAACACCTAGCTTGGCTACCTGGGACAGTAGCTTGAATCAAGTATTCAATCTTGTCGCTTTTATCTATAGAGTTATCATTATGGATTTTCTTGAATTGTGCCCAGAAAGATAACCAGTCTTTCACACTTCCATCATAATGTTCAAACTCTATTCGTGGTAGCTTAAACTTATGCATACCTGTGTTTGTATTCACTGCCGAGTTATGAGTAGAACTAGCCGTGCGACTGTGTACACTCCCTGGTACACTCGTACCTGAAGTAGCTGAATCACCCTGTAATTTCTCGTACCTTATCCTTGATGTGGCATACTTCTTATTGTAGTCATCACAGCCCTCAATTTCACTCATCAACTCATCTTCCGTGGCACTGTCTAACACGAGCTCATAAATTTCATTGTTCAGTATTTTCAATTCGTCGAATTTTGTGGTTAGAAGTTCAAAAGTAACCTCCAAGTCCTCACGATCAACCGAATTGGCACTGAGTATTGCATCAAGCCCGTTTGCATACTCTGTAAACAAGCCCCGAGTCACTTTCCGGCTTTTCTTCAAATTAATAACATTAGCCATGTCTTATGTTCACTTTTTTACTCCTGTGAAGTTGGCTCCGACTAACTGGCAACTAATTTCCGGCACAGCACATAAATGGACGAGACACTACTGGGAACGCTACAAAGTCCGTAGGTTAGGTTAACAAAACAGACTTGGTCAAACCACCCAACCGTTCACACTCACAATCCAGTATTGATATCGTATATACCTGTCGCGACTTGTTATTCTCGACAGTCCTGTCACGGTCGCCACTATATTCCGTTCGTACCCAAAAGAAGAACTACCCGTTCTTCCCGGTTTACGATGGTTCGAAAAACGAGATAAAAAATCACTCGATAGGTAGGTATACAAATTTATGTGAGTATATTAAATTTTACTAAGCACTCGCATTCACTCATTTTGCAAAAGTTTTCACAACAAAATATGAATGAAAACTGGGAGAGATTGAAATACATACAATAAGCGAACGGAAACCACAAAACATGATTACTGAAAGGAAAGGCTAATGAGATGTTTTTTCCGCGCAGAAAGAAAGGAAACGATATCGGTTTCGCTAAAAGTGCTTTTCCAGTTTTATCTGGGTCTTTTCGTATTTTTCACATAATATATCGTTCCTCATACAAAACAATCATGTTTAATCGACATGGTATATACGCTTAATTACCACAAAATGACCTTGACACGTGTCGAAGCACTGCGTAGTTATTGCAGTACCTTTTTCTTCAAAATAATGGACTCGTCCAAACGTGATTGGAGCTGCTCATCCTACCTCCTCCACTCCTATTCACCGATAATGAACTCATCCTAAGGTGTGTCGAATACTCTAATAGCAATGATGATCCAACTTCATTTCCTGCTCAGTCTTCGTGGTGATCGGTTGCTCTCTCACTCTCTCTCTGTGTAAGAAATAATCTGATGATTTGTCGATAATTTTGAGTTTTTTTAATTGCTGATTCTAGAAAATTTTAATCGTTCCATCTCACCGACATCACCTTCAGTTTTCTCTATATATAATATTATAGTTGTGCTTGCTTCGATTTTTATCATTCGACGATAGTGTGATTTATTTGAGTATTATATTCATAATGAAGAAATATTTGATCGTTAAAGATGTGATCAAGAAAAATTATCGCTTCGGCGTACAGGCTCGTACTTTAGAGTTTAATATAAAACCTATTCCTCAAAACAAGGAACCGGTGGCTTACATCAAGGATGCAATCACCGAAATTGTTTTGAAAGGCACTGAGGGCCTGCATCCAGCCGATAAAGTAGGTTTTTCATTTTGTTCCAAAGATTTCGCGAGGGGGCCAGGGTGGATAGCTTTCAAAACTGCTTCAGAGGTATCGGTGGATGATATTTTCGAAAAAATATCATCCATTTACCAATCGAACTCTTGTGGCCTGAGCACCGAGACCTTTTGTCTCAGTGTAACATCTTGTAGGTTACCTGCTGGCAAGGGATGAGAGCGCTGCTACAATTCCTTTGACGAAGAGTGTAGCAAGCGGAAGGGAATAATGACCATCAAAAATAAAGATAATTTATGTCTTCCTCGGGCTCTTGTGTCAGCTCAAGCTCTCGCAAACAAAGATCGTGAGCTGAAAAGGGTCCGACAAGACATCGGCAAGTTGCAGGGGCAAAGAGCGCGAGAATTGTTGGAAGCTGCAGGGGTTACTGTACCTACAGAGGGTTGCGGAATACCTGAGTTACAACAATTCCAACGGTTTCTCTCATCATACAAAATAACTGTTTACCAATATGGAAACAAGGGCCGTAACATCATTTTCAAGGGTGGGGATGGGGGTCTCTCATTGAATTTACTTCACCATGAGGGACACTTTAATGTCATTACCTCACTTACTGCCGCCTTCTGCTGTGACTTTTATTGTGAGGAATGCCATATCCCCTATAATACAAAGGGTAGCCATCGCTGTGGTGGTACTTGTTTTTCGTGCCGAGCATCACCACCATGTTCCAAAAATAGTGTAAAAGTTCCCTGCAACTCTTGTAAAAGATCTTTCCGTGGACAGGGCTGTTTTGATAACCATATTGAGGACGGCGTTTGTAGTGAGATTAAACGTTGTGAGGAATGTTTCAAAATTGTCCCCACCAATAGAACTCACACCTGCGGAGAGATCTATTGCAAGATTTGCAACAAGCATCAGTCCGTTGATCATTTATGTTTCATCCAGCCCGACACGAAAGTACCCAAGACTGATGATCTCTTGTTAGTCTTCTATGATCTGGAGACTCGTCAGGAGAGGGTACAAGCCGACGAATCTCTTCTTCATGAGCCCAATCTGTGTGTCTTTCGTCAATGCTGTGATGTTTGCATCGATACCACACAGCAAATTTGTTCGAAATGCGGGCTTCGTTTACAAATTCTCAAATGTAACGACCCCATATCTCCATTTGTTGATCATGTGTTGACAATAAGGAAGAAATTCAAGAATGTCATCGTCATTGCCCACAACGGCGGTAAATTCGATCATGCTTTCATTTTGAATTATATCTTAACCAAAACGTCCCTAAAACCTGATCTTATAATGAGAGGTACACAATTGATTTCCATGACTGTTGGAAATGTCAAGTTCTTGGACTCTCTCAATTACTTCCCAATGGCCCTGGCAAAACTGCCTGAATCTTTCGGATTCTCTGAATTGAAGAAGGGATATTTCCCTCACCTTTTCAATCGTATAGAGAATCAAAATTACAAGGGCCCTATCCCAGCTCTACAGTTCTACACCCCTGACAATCTCACTTCAGATGCTCGCGCATCTCTCATAAAATGGCATGCTGAAAGAGTCGATGAAAACTATGTTTTCGATTTCTCTCGAGAAATCATAGACTATTGCATTTCTGATGTGGATATTCTGACCAAGGCCTGTTTGAAATTTCGACAGCTCATGTTGTCTGAAACTAATGTATGTCCGTTTACTGAAGCAGTAACGATCGCTTCGACATGCAATAAGGTTTTCCGTAGAAATTTTCTCAAACCAAACACCATAGGTATTATTCCCAAGGGTGGTTACAGACATCGTGATAATCAATCTGTGATAGCCACCCAGTGGTTACTTTGAGAGGAGAAACTACGGGATATAAAAATCCAACAGGCCTGCCGATCTTCAGAGGCTCTTATCGGTAATCTCAAAGTTGATGGATACTCTGACGAGAAAAAACAAGTTTTCGAGTTCCAAGGCTGTTTCTATCATGGTTGTCCCCGCTGCTATACTGATCAGAGAGATATCCCTCTCAGAAACCGTCCTTCCGAAACTATGAATCATCGTCATGACACAACCATTGCCAAAATCAATAAAATCAAATCCTTAGGGTATGAGGTTATTGAAAAATGGGAGTGTGATTTTCGCAGGGAACTTTCCAGCAGTGACGAACTTTGCAACTTTGTCAACGATCATCCCCTGCTTAAAAATCTACCCCTTGACCCTCGAGATGCTTTCTATGGTGGCCGAACGAGAAACATTGTCGAATATTACAAGGCCGGGGCTGGTGAACAAATTAAATACGTTGACGTTTGTTCGCTCTACCCGTGGGTATGCAAATATGGTAAATTTCCTGTGGGCCATCCAAAAGTACTTGTTGGTGAAGAGGCTTGTGCTGTGTCACTTTCCCCTATCTCAGGTCTCGTTAAATGTGCGATTCTCCCACCTCAAGATCTTTTTCATCCTGTTTTACCGCAGAAAATGAACAACAAGTTGATGTTTGTTCTTTGTCGCGTTTGTGGTGAAAACTATAATACTAGTAGTTGTCGTCACACTGATGAAGAGCGTACATTAACAGGAACATGGACTGTTGAAGAGATATTAAAAGCCCTTGAGGTGGGCTATCGAATTATCGAGATCAAAGAGATTTGGTCCTACGACACTGTGCAATTTGGTGAGGACGTTTCTGGTCTATTCACAGACATGATAAATAAATTCATCAAGGTGAAACAGGAGTCATCAGATTGGCCAAAGCATTGTAAGACCAAAGAGGAAAAAGAGAGGTATATTGATGAGTTTTTACAACGGGAGGATGTTTTGCTGGAATTTTCTAAAATTACCGATAATCCCGGGTTGAGAGCACTGGCCAAGCTTATGCTAAATTCCTTCTGGGGTAAGTTTGGTCAGCGTGAAAACCAGCCGAAAACTTCTATAATCAATCAGCCCTAGGAATTATTTTCTATGATGACGGATCCTTCGCTTATTGTCAATACAGTACTCCCGATAAACGAAGATACCATCATTGTTAATTGGGAGTATAAGGAGGAAAGCTATGACACTCTTTCCACAGTCAATGTTGTAATAGCTGCATATGTAACAGCCTTAGCTCGGTTGAAGCTTCACAGCTATTTACAGCAACTTGGAGAAAGGGTGTTATACTATGACACGGACTCTGTTATCTATGTTTCCAAGCCAGACGAATTCGACATTCCTACTGGTCAATTTATTGGTGATATGACCGATGAAATGGAATGTTACGGCCCTGGTTCCCATATCACAGAGTTTGTATCTGGTGGCCCCAAAAATTATGCTTACAAGCTATGGTCAACCAAGGAACAAGAGTTCAAAGTTGTTTGTAAAGTAAAAGGAATTTCTCTTAACTATGCTGCTTCACAGCTTGTTAACTTTGAATCGATCAGAGATATTATTCTGAACCCTGGTGCCCCTATCTAAATTTTGAACAAACAGTTCCGGCGAACCAAGGAACATGAGGTCATCACAGTTGATGTAACCAAAAAGTACAAGCCTGTAAGCTCGAAGCGGAAATTTCTCGAAGATCACACTTCTGTACCTAACGGTTTCAAAAAGCGGAAATCATTATAAATATTCTATGAATCACAGCGTCGTCATTCCTTTTTTTTCTCTTTATCAGACAGTGGTAAACAAATTGCGATTGAAGTTTTTATCAGCGTTCTGTGTAAAGTTCAATTAAAAATATCCGGCACAAAGCTCGAGAGAGAGAGAGGAAGTAAAAGCAATCGTAATCACGACCGGATCTATACAATGAATTTTTGATCAAATCAGCCGTTTTCACGGCTACTTTAAAAATTTGAGGTGAATAGTTCAATGACAGAAAAAAAAGGCCCTAACCACGTAGCGAACTAATGAAGTGTTTTTATTGAGTTGAAAATTGATCTTCGTGCAGCTACAAATAGAAACAAACAAAAACTGCTCTGATTTTATATTTCAACAGTCACCTGTTCTACTGAAAAAAAAAACAATGGGCATTATCTGGCAAATTAATGAAGTGTTTCTATTGATTTAGAAATCGATCTTCGTGCAGCTAGATATAGAACAAACAAAAACTGCTCTGATTTCATATATCAACAGTCATCTGTTCTATAATGAATTATTCACCCCCAATCTTTAAAGTGTATGTGGTTTTGTATAGGCCTAAAGGGGAATGCTTTTATCCACATTCAGAACGAAGAAAAAAGAAGCAAAACGCGCCAAAAGGCTTTTACCCCGAGGGTGGTGTGGAAACAAAGCTATTCATACTATGTTTCAGGACTTATACGAACTGGTTAATATCAATGTATGACTTCAGTATTTCGGCAGCTCTCCAACAGTACAGACGTAATCAGCAATGCCAAACTGTGCAATTGCAGTGACTGCAAACCTAGTTTCTGCTCTTTCTGCCGCAAAAAGGGGGTTCGTCATGTGATAGAAGACTACACCACTGATAGAAAAGGGATAGGCGCCTACATTTTCACAGCATGGTGTGAAGATTGTTTCAAGAAAAAAAAATATAAAATGATATAGATTGTGATTATCTCATTTGTCAATGGAATATTTGATAGGTATCCACATCTTTTATTGACCCCATTACACCCATTACTCTACTAAAATATGTAGGCAGTTCAGATCAAAATCAAGACATAAAATAGAAAGTTCCAAAATAAATGCATCTTTGAGAAAATCTTCACATTATGTATACTTTATAAAACTTTTTCTATAGACTCTCTATATATTTGTCAAACCCAGACAACTGATAACATCCAGTATACTAATTTAAAACGAAAAACATTTTCTGAATGACTATATTTTTCAAACCTAGATAACCAAAAGCACCCTGTATATACCATCAACTACATGGACATTTCGAATGAAAAATAAAATCCCAACTTATTTCATTAGCTGGAATCTAGAATAATATGAGAGAAAGAAAGACCTAATGTTTTACGAAACACCCTGTATTCAAATAAAATTCAATTTCTGTTATTAGCTGAGAATCAGGCGAAATATTAAACTGAAAAATCTCAATGTTGCACGAAACACCCTGTATTTAAATAAAATTCTATTTCAGAGTTATACTTTTTTCGTAAGCTAAATTATACCGAAATATAAAACTGAAAATCCAAATGTTTTACGAAACACCATGTATTTGAATAAAATCCTAATTCAGATTTTCATACTTTTTCGTTAGCTGAAATCTAGAAAAATGTAAAAAAATCCTAATGTTTTATGACACACCCTGTATTTGAATAAAATTCAATTTCCGTTGTTAGCTGAAAATCTAGCAAAATATCGAACTGAAAAAATCTCAATGTTTCACGAAACCCTGTATTTGAATAGAATCCTATTTCAGATTTATACTTGCTTCGTCAGCTGAAATCTAACAAGATATAAAATAAAATCCTATAATGTTCTACGGAATACCTTGTATTTGAATAAAATTCAATTTCTGTTATTAGCCGAATTTTAGAGAATATAAAAATAAATTCCAAATGTTTCACGAAAACGCCCTGTACATCAAGTTATTAATATACACAGTTTTCAAAATGTTTCGCTTATTATTGTTGATGTAAACTGTTCTCTTGTTGTCCCCAATTCAAGGTAAGTATTTTAAGAAGTGCCCAACTCAGTTCAATTTGATAATTTTTCTCAGCCATGTACCTAAACCTTCAACGGCGGAATTTTGTTCTCTAAGAAACATGCTGTTCCAGGTTGTAATTCCTAATCATTATGATCAAATTAGGCCCTTCAAACAATTTCTCAATACCTTTCTAATTCTTTTACGATATAAATGCCGTTACCATATGGTAACGCTAGCCATCAGTGATGTACAAAATAATAGAGATTCAAGTATTCGTTGTAAACAGTCAAAAATATTTATTCAGTGTGAAAAATTAAATTACACTCAATACTCAATATGTACCAACATTACATTCAGAACACATTGTTCGGCCCAAATATTTCACCATGAATTCATCAAAATTTCGGTGTTGTTGAGGAACAAGAGTTTCAATAAAATTTGTTCGTAGTTCATCCACGAGAGGTCATAATTTCCAAATTTTTTCATGATTATTGGTTTCGTGTTATCAGCACCGTGTAGATATTTCAGAATCTGCCTAAACCGATCTCTTCGCATGGCATCTGATCCAATGGATGCGTTCAAGTCCTTTTCTATACTACAGTACATGTCTTTCCCAGGCAATTCATGATACCCACTCAGAATCATGATGGTGATGGCGCATTCCATCTCCCCAGAACCAATTTTAGAATATGAATGATTCAAATATATTTTGTAGACTGTTCAACAAGTGAATCATCAGTTTCTTGATCAATAAACTGCTCAACAATCTTGACATCTGTTAGGTTTTTGGATGTGGTGTTATCAGGTTCGGGAAAAGCTTCTTTATCTTGAATTATATCGCTCTTTATCCAAGTGATTTTTTCCTGTCCTGGTCTGGTATACGGACCTTCATTATCTTGAACAGGCTCTCCTGGCACTTCATTCATAGCTTGGATCACTCTTAGTTCTGCTTCAGCTAATAATTGTTGACCTCTAAGATTATCGGCCAAACCCCCCTCCTCTTCGTCGCCTGAATCTTTCTTGGTCAAAACGTTTGTCTCCAGAGGTTCTATAGATATATATCATCTTGAACATCTAAGTCATCTTCGTACACCATTTGCAGAGCTTCTTTCAAGGTAAAACCTCTCCTGGAGAGGAATCACGCAATCCTCTAATTGACTCCCATAAACAGCTAGCGTTACCATATGGTAACTGGAGGAAAAAACGAACCTAAATAATTATTCGAAAATAAACTAACACGAATTATCATTGACCATCCTATAGAGTACACTTTTACCAATAATTTGTAGGTATAAGTTACTTGCTATAATGGGAAGTTGCGATAATTCATGATTTGCAGAGGAAGTAGTTTCTATCAATCGCTTGATAACGCACAACAAGCAGCTGTGAATTTCGAATTAGTACTAACGAGTAGAATTAGGTATGTAGAGAGGATCTCCTCTTGCAGAGTCCGAATTTCTAACCTCAGGCATATATGGCGGAGTTTGATGTACAACCTTGTGGGCGTTACCGTATGGTAACGCTAGCTGTTGAAGGGCTAAGCACAATTATTTTAAGGAATCAAATGAAATCGTTGCTAAGAAACAATGGTTTAATAACTATAGTTTTTCGTGTCTATTCAAATAATACCGAACTATCCAAGACTGACGCCTTTTTCGGTTGATAAGCAGAAAACTAAGCAATTTACCAATTTCATTGGGAAACAGCTATATCCAGAAATGAACGAGTAGCATCCATCTATACAGTGAGGGTTGCTCCATTATCTAGTTTCCCATACACTATTCACACACAACGGCACAAATTTTGGCAACACACTAAAACATAAATGTCCTACACGAATGAAAATTGAAATAATACTCTTATGATAGAAAGAAATATTGTTATTCGAACTTTAATCACACAGGAAATATGATGATAGCGAGAAACAGGAAATCGCAATCTCAGGCTCCATTGCCTGTTAAACTATTTAATAAATGAACGCTTTTTTATTATTATTCTAATCTACTCTGAACTAAAAATATCAATGTTATACAAGGAGCTCAACGAGAAATATCTTGTTTCCGTTTTTCTGAGGCTCTTCTATGTATATGATATTCCTAGAAGTGTTTGATCGATTATCGAAAAATATGCAGACATTAACATATTAACATGGCAGATATCGTGAAATCATTGGTATATATATTATATATGCTGTACGAGTTGTACCATCTTCGCGACGAGATTAGGTTGTTATGCAGGTGTATTTTTGTTGATGAGATTTCGTTGTTATACAAGGTATTTTTTTTTGTTTGCCATTAATATAGAATGTGTAATACTCTGTATAATAGCTTTATACCGGATTTCTGAAGCGTGACATAACCTCAAAGAGCTTTGTCTAGTATTGGTATGTTCGCGGTATTTCGCTATAGGCTTCAACCTCGGCTTCAACTAGGTATTTCTTGCAATATCTTCACACCATTCCAGCTGTATGGAAAGTCTACCCGCGAGTCCTCTTGTATCTATAACTCAAACACCCTACATATCGACCCTGTTATTGACGCATTTTGTTATTCACATTCAAAAAAAAAGTACCTGGATCTAGGGAATAATCTGATCTACTCTACATGGGCTCTTATGGGGCTTTCCGCCGTGCATCGTGTAATTTCAGTAGAGTCTAGGGAAAACGGACTTGAAATTTACCGGTGTAGCGATGAATCATAGACCAAAAGTTTCGCGTGATATCTGTGCTGTTTTGAATCGATCGCCATTTTGTTTCAATAACCATTTTGATTAAAATTGGTTGTCATCTGTCATACGTCATACGTTAGTTATCTAATTCAGAGGGACTACTCATGAGTCCCTGTGTTTTTTTTGTCACTATTCATCTCATCCACCCTGTATATATCCATTATTGAACTACTAGGTGGGGAATGTATCTTTTTGGGTTCACAGTGTATATTACCATTCATTTTGTTATTGTGGATGTGTTATTTCCAATCTTATCATCAACTAGCGGGTAGCCAGCTCGTCGTCGTATGTCATATGTCGATACGCCATTGCCAAACGACGAAATGCAGATTACGGAGCACAATATCCGATTTCTTCGAACGGCTGGCAACGTCGACATGCTAGCGTTCTGCCGCTCTCCAGAGTCTTGTCGCTTATCAAAAATATAATTTTATTTCGTTGTAATAAATAAATCTAGAACCTATAGCTTTGTTCGCCGGTCCCATTTGAATACGATTTTCATAGTGGCATTTTCATGGGCGCCTGAATACCACAGTACGTATATACGTTGCTCTATAATGCAAGGGTCTCGAGTTCAATCCCCACAAGCAAATTCGTACACAAATTCGTCTAGTGGTGTGGCGCCATGGTAGCGTTTCGGGCTCGCAGTCCGGTGGCCGTGGTTCGATTCCTCGCCCGCACAGCCCAATTTTTTTTATTCATTATATTTCCATCCAATATTTGAATTTCGCGCCGCTCGTGGGGCCGCGAGTTGCTAGCCGAGTCAAGCCGGCCTGTGATTGGCTAGCCGAGTCACGTGGTTTGGAGAAAAGTGGAGTGGAGGGGGTGAGCCATCCTTCCCCGACCCCTACTTTTAAATACTACTCAGATTGTATAACAAGGAGGAAATCTTAAACAATATAAAAAATTGAAGGATCCTTGATGAGAGATTGAAGTTGTTCATTTGTTTTCCTCCAGGTTGTTCCATATTCACCTTTGGGCTCGGTTTATTTCCCCACGTTTCAAATTGATGACTGTCATTGTTTCCAAAATATGAAAAATTGTGATTATATAGAACATTGTGAACTTCAACAGCTCATGTCTCATATTGCGTCTGCTTCGATAGTAACCATGTGAGATGATAGGTAGAGAGGTAGAGTGTGCACTCCGATGAAGTCGATGTATCTTCATCTGCCTATTGTACTTGCTATATACCCTCCAAAGTCGTCTTATATTGTCACTGCGATCATATCTGCTTCAATTGTATGCATGTCAGATGCTAGACTGAAGAGTTACAATGTAAACATAGTCGAAGTCGATGTTTCTTATTCTGCAAGCAGTGTGCGATATACCCGCTTGGAAGTCGTCTTATATGGTCAATGCGAACTTGTCTGCTTCAATAGTGTCAATGTAAAATGATGAGATAGAGAGATATAGTGTGCACAACGATAAAATCGATGTAACTTCATATGCCTATTGTACTCGTTATATACCCTTCATAGTCGTCTTATACGGTCACTGCAATCGTATCTGCTTCAACTGTATGCATGTCAGATGCTGGACTGCAGAGTTACAGTGTAAACATAGTCGATGTCAAAGTTTCTTGTTCTGCAAATCGTGTGCGTTATACCCGCTTGGAAGTCGTCTCGTATGGTCATTGCGAACATGTCTGCTTCTATAGTGTCCATGTGAGATGATAGGATTGAGATTCATAGTGTGTAGGACGATGAAATCGATGTATCCCCATTTGATTATTGTACTCGTTATATACTATTCAAAATCGTCTTATACGGCCACTGTCATCGTATCAGCTTTAACTATATGTATGTCAGATGCTAGACTGCAGAGTTACAAAATAAACATACTCAAAGTCGAAAGTTCTTGTTTTGCAAGCTGTGTGCGTTATACCCGCTTGGGAGTCGTCTCATATGGCCAATGCAAACTTGTCTGCTTTAATAGTGTGAGATGATATAGGGTTGTCCAAAACAAACCGGAATTTTGTTCATGTCTGATAACTTTTTCATTTATTGGCCGATTTCATTGATTTTGGTCTTGTTCGAGAGAGAATTGATCAAGGCAGTCTGCTGATAGCAAATTTTTTATATTCGTTCGAAAAACAAAATGGCGGAGTCACCTAAACTTGGTAGAATTTGAAAACTTGCTGGAACTTTTTTAAGTCGCTCTGTATATCGTTTCGTGTAAGAATCTGGAAGTTTGGACATTTCTGAATAGAACAAGATGTCGAACATGATAATCCGTCGAAAAATACCTGATTTAGGACAAGATATAGACATGTATGTTTTGGAACTTTTATGCTCATTTTCATTCGTTATTTCCAAGATCCACCTCATTTATGATTTTCAAAGTCTTCAAAATCATGATAATTTTGAGTCAAGTGGTATAAAAAGCATAAATTACGATTCCTTCATGGAATTCAACTCAATACAATCATTCTCAAACAAAAGGAAAAACGATATTGAACAAGAAACAAGAGTAAGCGAGAAAATTATGTTCTAATGTGGTCCCCATCAGCTTCAACCACTAATTCCACACGTCGTCGCCAACTGTCAATTGATTTCCTAATATTAACTTGGCTGGTTTCCTCCCAACACTGAAGAATTCTCTCTTGTAGTTGTTCAACATTTTCAAATATTGTTCCATTTTTGTGAACTCTAGCCTCCAAATCACCCCACAGAAAATAGTCACAAGGATTCAGATCTGGACTATTTGGAAGCCATTCTTGTGGTTCTAAAAAATTGGCAACGTTCTCTCTTAAGTAATTAATGGTGTGTGCACTGGTGTGACATCTCGCGCCATCCTAAAATCAAATTTTTAATGGAAATAGTCAAAAAATAATAAATGATATAAGAAAAACTCGAGGAAAATGATGAGAAGATACAAACATACCTGCATGAAAATAAAGTCAGGAGTTGAATCCTCTATTTCTGGAAGCATTTGTGCTAAAACAGTGTCACAATAACTCTGTGAATTTAGCTTGACCCCTTGCCTAATGAAAATCAAATTTGCTTTATGTTCTCTAGAAATTCCTGCAGAAACCATGACGTACTTAGTGAATTTATCTCTTTCACTCAGAAGACGTTCCAACGGCGTTTCCCGTTTTCGTTGGTGGTGAGGTAAACAAAATCTATCATTTTGCGAGTTTTTCAAAGGGTGGATTGTAAATATTTTTTCGTCGGTGAACCAAATTCTTTGAATATCTCTCCCAGATCTGAATTTATTCAAAAAATTTCTACATCTCAACAATCTTCTGGCTTTGATTCCAGGAGTGAGTTTGAATGAATACATTCGCTTAAAAAAATTAAGCCCCAAATCAATCTTTATTATCCTGTTCACAGAGCTACGCGAAATTCCAGATCTTCTGGAAATTTGCGGAACGCTAAAGCTGGTCCTAGGCGCTCTTTCCGGACTCACAGCCAAATTCAAGACTTGGGCAATATTTTCCTGAAATGAATTTTGTTAGATCATAAGACATACAATGATAGCACCTAGCTTACCAACCTGTGTTTTGACACTCCTTGGCCGCCCACTTCCTTCGCGTCTTGCAATGGAGTGTGTTGAGTTAAATTTCTTCACGAAATCGTAAATTGTACTTTTTTTTATACCGCTCGACAGCAAAATGTTGTAAAATATCACTCACTCTGTATCCTCTCAAAATTAAAGTTTTGATAAAAATTTTATCGTCATTGGAAAGCGCCATTATATACACTTTAGAAAGCAAAAATGAAGTGATTTCTATCTCAAAAAGTCAATTCAAGAGCTGTCAATAATTACAAATAACAAGAATCAACAACACAAAAAGCGATGATTGACATACGCCGCCTCGATTTCAATAAAATATTGGTAACAAAATGTGAAAACATACATGTCTATATCCTGTCATAAATCAGGTATTTTTCGACGGATTATCATGTTCGACATCTTGTTCTATTCAGAAATGTCCAAACTTCCAGATTCTCACAAGAAACGATAAACAGTGCGACTTAAAAAAGTTCCAGCAAGTTTTCAAATTGTACCAAGTTTAGGTGACTCCGCCATTTTGTTTTTTGAACGAATATGGAAAATTTGCTATCAACGGACTGCCTTGATCAATTCTCTTTCGAACAAGACCAAAATCTATAAAATTGGCCAATAAATGAAAAAGTTGTCAGACAAAAACAAAATTCCGGTTTTTTTTGGATAACCCTATAGAATACAGAGATACAGTGTGCAGACTGATGTTGTCGATGTATCCTCACTTGCAAATAAATGTCGTTATATGTAATTCACAGTCTTTCTTTATGGTCAGTGCGATCGTATCTGTTTCAAATATAGGCATGTCAGATGCTAGAATTCAGAGCCACAGTGTAAACATAGTCGATGCGAAGTTTCTTGTTCTCCCTGTTGTATTCGTTATACCCGTATTGATGTCGTCTCATATGATCTTTGCGTCTCACTTGCCTATTGTTCTTGTTATATGTCCTTCGAAGTCGTCTTATATAGTCAGTGCGATCGAATCTGCTATAACTGTAGGCATGTCAAATGCTAGAATGCAAAGTTACAGTGTATACATAGTCGAAGTCGAAGTTTCTTGTTCTGCCTGTTGTGTGCGTTAGACCCGTTTTGATGTCGTCTCACATGATCGATGCGAACTGATATGCTCCAGAGGAATTCATGTGTGGTGATAGAATACAGAGATACAGTGTGCAGACTGATGTTGTCGAAGTATCTTCACTTGCCTATTGCACTCGTTATATGTCCTTCGAAGTCATCTCATATGGTCAGTGCGATCGTATCTACTATAGCTATAGGCATGTCAGATTCTAGAATGTGAGGTTACAGTGTGAACATATTCGAAGTCAAAGTTTCTTGTTCTGCCTATTGTGTGGGTTATAACTACTTCGATGTCATCTTATATGATCGTTGCGAACTAATATGCTTCGAAAGTATCCATGTGAGATGATAGAATACAGAGATACAGTGTACACAACGATGAAGTCGATGTATCTTCGTTTGCCTATTGTACTCGTTATATAACCTTCAAAGTCTTCTGATACGGTCACTGCCATCGTATCTGCTTCAACTGCATGCATGTCAGATAATGTACTGCAGAGTTACAGTGTAAACATAGTCGGAGTCGAAGTTTCTTGTTCTGCAAATCGAGTGCGTTATACCCGCTTGGAAGTCGTCTTATATGGTCAATGCAAATTTGTCTGCTTCGATAGTATCTATGTAAGATGTTAAGATAGAGAGATTTAGTGTGCACAACGATGGAGTCGATGAATCTCCATTTGCCTATTGTACTCGTTATATACCCTTCAATGTCATCTTATACGGTCACTGCAATCGTATATGCTCTAACTCTATGCATGTCAGATGCTAGACTGCAGAGTTACAGTGTTAACATAGTCGAAGTCGAAATTTCTTGTTCTTCAAGCTGTGTGCGTTATACCCGCTTGGGAGTAGTCTTATATAATCAATGTAAACTCGTCTGCTTCGATAGTGTCCATGTGGGATGATAGGATAGAGAGATATAGTGTGCACAACGATGAAGTCGATATATCCCCATTTGCCTGTTGTACTCGCCATATACCCTCCAAAGTCGTCTTATATGGTCACTGCAGTCGTATCTGCTTCAACTGTATGCATGCCAGAAGCTAGACTGCAGAGTTTATGTGTAAACATACTGGTAGTCGAAGTTTATTGTTCTGCATGTCGTGTGCGTTATAACCACTTAGAAGTTGTCGAGGTTTCTTGTTTTTCAAGCTGTGTGCGTAAAACCTGTTTGTGAGTCGTCTTATATGGTCATTTCGAACTTGTCTGCTTCGATAGTGTCCATGTAAGATGATATGATAGAGAGATAGAGTGTGAACTCCGATGCAGTCGATGTATCTTTATCTGCCTATTGTACATTATATATACTCCCCAAAGTCGTCTTATATGGTCACTGCGATCATATCTGCTTCAACTGCATGTATGTCAGAAGCTAGACTGCAGAGTTTATGTGTAAACATAGTGGTAGTCGAAGTTTATTGTTCTGCAAGTTGTGTGTGTTATAACCGCTTAGAAGTTGTCTCATATGGGCATTGCAAACTCGTTTGCTTCAATAGTATTCATGTGAGATGATGGGATAGAGATAGAGTGTGCACACCGATGGAGTCGATGTAAGTTCATTCGCCTATTGAATCCGTTATATGTATAGCAAGATGGCGGAGAGTGATAAGCTGCAGGTCAGCGATGGTGAAGAAAACTCAAAGAAAGACCAGTTAAAAATGAAATGTTGTGCGAAAGAGCAAGCTGTTTTTGTTTGTGTAAACTGCCTTCGAGTGTTGCATAAAAGTTGTGCCAGAAGAATGAGTGGATTAGAAATAGTAAATGAAAATCACGTGGAGTGTTGCGATGGTGAACATAACATCGGTGATAATCATAGATTCGAAATAATGGAATTAACCAAACAGCAAGTATTAATGGAGAATAATTATTTAAAACAACTATTAGCTGAAGTGCAAGATAAGAACAATATTCTCGCTATTAATAATGGTCTACTCTTGGATAAAATCAAAACATTGGAAATGGATAAAAACAATGCAAAAAACGCAACGCAAAGAAAACCACAATCTCTTGGAATACAGCCAGTTCCGAGCTATTCCCAGGTGGTGACACCTGTGGAGTTAAAGTTACAGACGTCCTCGTCAGACAGTGGCAGAACTATGAATCGCAAACAGATGGCGCAACAAAAACAGATTTCTCTAACGACGGAAGACAATGACGGGAATGATAACAACATGGTGATAAATGGAAATCAAAACCAAAACAAACATACATCAGTTAATGAAAATGAAAACGATAAAAGGCAAGTAGACCCGGACGGCTGGAGAAAAGTGAAAACTAGAAGGAGGCCTGCTAGGAGTAAGGGTGAGGCGGACGATCCAGAAGGAAAGTTCAAAGGCGAGGATCCAAAAGTCTGGCTGTACTTGTACAGAGTCAAGCCAGAAGTTTCTGAAGAAGACATATTGGAATATCTGAGGCAGAAAACAGATGATAATGAGGAAGAACTCATTGTGAAGGAACTGAAAACATCAGAGGGAAGGAGGTTCAAAGAATTTATGGTTGCTGCAGACTTCAAATACAAAAACACATTCTACAACCCTCAATTCTGGCCAAGAGGGGTTATGTTCAAACGTTTTGACTTCAGATACTATTATGAAAAGTTCAATATTAAGAACGTTATAAATGGGAAGGAAGAAACTAGAACGAAGTCTTTCTTAGAACCACAGAAGAAGATGGAAGGGATAGACAAATGAAAACATGTAAAGGAGTAGGACTTGAAACAGTTTTCTCATTAAGACTCATGCATTTCAACGTACAAGGTATAATCGGAAAATTTGAACAGTTAGAGGTACTATTAGATATGAGATCAGCGGATATTCTTTGTTTTAGTGAGCACTGGCTCAAATCAAATGAAATAGCATTCTTAATAATCAATGGGTACACACTAATAAATTCATTTTGTCGTAAGAATTACAGTCATGGAGGGGTATGTATTCTAGCAAAGAATGACATTACCATGAACGCCTTTGTATGTAACAAATCCATAGAGAAACATTTTGAGATAACTATAAGTACTATTGATATTTCAAAACACAAAACAAAACTATACAGGGTGTTCCTAAACATCATGTACATCCGAAAGGGGGTAATTCCTCAGCTCATTTTAAGACTAAGAGTTCATATAAACATTGGTCCGCAAACGCTTTGTTACCGATCTACGGGGTGTTGAAATTTCAAGATTTTTTTTGTTTTTTCTTTATAGATCCTGCAGTTTTTGAGATATGTGGCTCAAATTTGAAACATAGATTATGTTATAGGGCTTACATCGATGGACATCTCAAATGTTTGTGAGAATCTATAAAAAAATTGAAATTTCAACACCCCGTAGATCGGTAACGAAGCGTTTTCGGACCTGAGTTTATATGAACTTTTAGTCTTAAAATGGTCTGAGGAATTACCTCCTTTCGGATGTACATGATGTTTAGGAACACCCTGTATATAATATGTGTATACAGAACCCCAAATAGTAATGTTCACATACTAGTGAATGAATTGTATGAGGTAATGTGTGAAATTTACCAACCTAACTATCACTACATTGTCTGTGGGGATATAAATGTTAATACTTTAATTCAAAGCAGAGAAACGCAAAATATCAATGAATTATTCAATGAATTTGGTATGAAAAACCATATTGATTCACCTACACGTATCACAACCACAACATCGACATCTATTGACGTGATTTTTTCTAATCTAAATGTTAACGCAGTTCTTATTGAGGGTACGCACCTTTCCGATCATACTTTTCAAATGTATTCATGCGTAACTATTCAGAAATCAACTTGTTATCCTTCAGAGACATACTAATGTACTAGATACATTTACAGCAAGTAGTGTTGATGAAGCATTTTCATCATTTCACTCAACCTTCAAATATCATTGGAATAACACTTTCCCAATCAAGATAATAAAAAATAATCCGCATAAAAAACCCTGGTTCAACTCAGAGATTAAAGAACTGCACCAAATGCTCTGTGATATGTCTAAATTAGTAAAATCGACAAGCAATAATATCATCAGGGAGAGGTATGGACAATTAAAAGCAATATACAAAGGAAATATCATCAAATCTAAGTCACAATATAATGATAAAAGATCGAACAATGCTAAAAACATATGTAAAGAAAGTTGGAAGATTATTAAGGAGACAAAAAATGACCCTACTTCTAGTTCTCCTTTGGAATTAATTGAAAATGATAGAATAATCACAGATACAGGTGAAATTACTAACTACTTCAATAATTTTTTTATGAAAGTTGAAAATATCAAACCTGATATGAATGATATTGAACTGGCACCATTTTCAGAGTTCTCAATATTCTTATATCCAACCACACCATGTGAAATAAAAAATACAATTGATAAAACATCACAGAAACCTGCTCCAGGAATTGATGAAATTCATGGTAAAGTTGTAAAAATAGTCAGCGATATAATCTGCTTTCCACTTTCTCATATTATCAATCTCTCATTCATTGAAGGGAAATACCCTGAAGACTTAAAGTTATCAAAGTCAGTCCCAATATTTAAAAACAAGGGATCTAGGAAAGATGTGAGTAACTATCGTAATATTTGCCTGCAATCACAGTTTGCAAAAGTCATTGACTACACATATAATATACGTCTGAGAGATTTCCTAGAAAATAAACAGCTGATGGCAGACTGTGAACATGGCTCCAGAAATAAAAGGTCAACTGAATCTGCAATAACAGAACTCTGTCAAGTCTATGAATTTCTGAATCAGAAGAAAATGCCTATAGCACTGTACTTTGACCTAAGTCGAGCATTCGATACAGTTGACCACAATTTACTTATTGAAAAACTGTACCGCAGCGGTATTAGAGGTGTAGCCAATGACTGGGCAGCATCTTATTTGCAAAACCGGTCGCAGATAGTCATGTTGGATTCTATGGAATCTAATCCTCTGCGAGTTACAATGGGAGTTCCTCAAGGATCGATCCTAGGTCCCCTGTTTTTTGTTATATTCATGAACGATATTATATACTCTTGTACTTCTCCAAACAAAATGGTAATATATGCTGATGACACAAATCAACTGATAGCCGAAAACGATCTGGAAGCATCTGTTAAAAAATCAAATGATTGTGCTCAAGAATTCCACCATTGGTGTTACAAAAACGGCCTCTTGGTAAATACATCTAAAACACAGTATATGCTATTTTTACCAAAGAACATTAGCTACGACTATAGTCCTTTGATCAAAATAGATCATATATCCATCAAAAAAGTGCCTGAAGCTAAATTCTTGGGTGTCATCGTGGATCAAAAGCTGACATGGGAACCGCATGTAGATAATTTAGTATCAAGATTGAGCAGTGTTTGTTTTGTAATCAGGCAGCTGAGGAATACAGTTTATCTGAATGTGCTCAAACTTGCTTATCA
The DNA here is from genome assembly GCA_918026855.4 of Phaedon cochleariae. Taxonomy (NCBI): domain Eukaryota; kingdom Metazoa; phylum Arthropoda; class Insecta; order Coleoptera; family Chrysomelidae; genus Phaedon; species Phaedon cochleariae. The sequence continues at coordinate 28,688,783 of OU896708.1, forward strand.
TGGGTTGGTGCAATCCATCGTAACTTATGGTCTGATTTTTTGGGGAAACTCAAGTCATGCCCATAATCAGGTGCCTGGTGGGTGCGCACCCTCGAGAAAGCTGTCGACAAATCTTTGTCAAACTATCGCTCCTCACTCTACCAAGTTTATACATATTTTTATTATCACTAAATATGAAAAAAGGAGAATCAAATTTTATGAGAAACAATATGATCCATAATTATGATACCCGTCGAAGAGATGATCTCCGCGTGCCATTTTCACGACTTGGTGTGGCACAAGATTCACACACTTATCAAGGTGTAATCTGTTATAACCGTGTGATTAGTATTCTTGGTAATATCACCAGTTTCAATGAATTTAAATTGAAACTATTCAACTACTTAAGTGCTATGGCTTTTTATTCTATGGAAGAATTTTTAGAATGTTAGTAAAGTGAGATTAGATATAAATAATAACGATGAATGTATTGTGAATGTATTTTAAAAATCTGTTAACATATTTTTTCCCTTTCAGGACTTGTAAAGCATTTTATCGAAACCGATTGAATGTATTGATGTAATATCACTGTCCGAATTGTAAATGTATTCCTTAAATGTGTGAATTTATTTATTTTTCTCTTTCAAATATTTTGTCCTCAGCATGACTTGTGTAAAGTCTGATTTCCCGTTTGACTAGTCTGATAAGTTTCTGTACTACTTTGTGTAAAAACTTTAATGATGAATAAATTATCTATCTATCTATCTATCTATCTATCTATCTATCTATCTATCTATCTATCTATATACCCTTCAGAGTCGTCTTATACGGTCACTGCCATCGTTTCTGCTTCAACTGTATGCATATTAGATTAATTCCTCAAATATCTCGAGAACGGCACAAAATATCGGAAATCTGAATCGAAAAATACCCCAACACTCCTGTGGACTTCCGCAACGACCTACCCCATGGAGAAAGTCCGAACATCACATCACGAGAAACAAAAAGAAATGTACGACGTCATGACGCGAATTAATTCTGAGTTCATTAAAAAAAAGGTGAGTGACAATTGTATGTTTTTTGCCCAAAATTCGATAGAAATCAAGACGATCAACAAAAAATTCTCCATACATTTTTTCTCAAAATTGCCTCTTTTCTGGAAAAAAAGTTGGAAAAGTAACATTTTTGATGAGATTTTTTCAAGTCTCGATATTCATATTTTCTGAAATATTTCGAGAACGGCACAAAACATCGAGAATATAAATCGAAAAATACTCCAACACCCTTGTCGACTTTCGCAGAGGCCTACTACATGGAGAAAGTCCGAACACCGTATCACGAAAAAAAAAATTATTACGACGTCATGACGCGAAATAATTCAAAATTCATTGAATAAAAAAGGTGAGTTACAAGTGTATGTTTTGTCGCACAAAATTCGATAGAAATCAAGACGACTAACGAAAAAGTCTTCATTATTTGTTACTCAAAATTGCCTCTTTAATAGAAAAAAAATTGGAAAGGTATTATTTTTGATGAAATTTTTCTCAAATATCTCGAGAACGGCAATAAATTTAGAGAATCCAAATCAAAGAATACCCCAACGCTGTCGACTTCCGCAAAAACCTACTACATGGAGAAATTCCGAACACCGTATCACGAAAAACAAAAAATCAGTACGACGTCATGACGCGGAATAATTCCAAGTTCATTGAAAAAAATAGTGAGTGACAAGTGTATGTTTTCCGCCCGAAATTCGATAGAAATGAAGACGACCAACGAAAAAGTCTCAATACATTGTTACTCAAAATTGCCTTTTTACTGGAAGAAAAAACTTGGAAATGTATCATTTTTGATGAAATTTTTTTTAGTCCCGATATTCATATTCTCTCAAATATCTCGAGAACGGCAATGAATTTCGAAAATCTAAATCAAAAAATACCCCTACAACCCTGCCGACTTTCACAACGGCCTACCACATGGAGAAAGTCTGAACACTGTATCACGAAAAACACAAAACTTAGTACGACGTCATGACGCGAATTAATTCTAAGTTCATTGAAAACGAAAAGGTGAGTGACAATTGTATGTTTTTTGCCCAAAATTCGATATAAATCAAGACGACCAACGAAAGAGTCTTCATTCTTTGATACTCAAAATTGCCTCTTTACTGGAAAAAAAAAATTGGAAAAGTAATGTTTTTGATGAAATTTTTCAAAGTCCCGATATTCATATTTTCTCAAATATCTCGAGAACAGCACTAAATATCGAAAAACTGAATCGAAATATACCCCAACACCATTGTCGACTTCCGCATAGGCCTTCCACATGGAGAAAGTCCGAACACCGTTATACGAAAAACAAAAACATTAGTACAACGTCATGACGCGAAATAATTCTTAGTTCATTGAAAAAAAAAAGGTGAGTGACAATTGTATGTTTTTTGCACAGAATTCGATAGAAATCAAGACAACCAACGAGAAAGTCTTCATGAATTGTTACTCAAAATTGCCTCTTTACTGGAAAAAAAATTGGAAAAGTATTATTTCTGATGGAATTTTTCGAAGTCTTGATATACATAATCCCTCAAATATCTGGAGAACGGCACAAAATATTGAAAATCTGAATCGAAAAATACCCCAACACTCCTGTGGACTTCCGCAACGACTCGCCACATGGAGAAGGTCCGAACATTATATCACGAAAAACAAAAAAAATTGTACGACGTCATGACGCGAATTAATTCTAAGTTCATTGAAAAAAAAAAGGTGAGTGACAATTGTATATTCTTTGCCCAAAATTCGATAGAAATCAAGACGATCAACGAAAAATTCTCTATACATTTTTACTCAAAATTGCCTCTTTTCTGGAAAAAAAAATTGGAAAAGTAATATTTTTGATGAGATATTTTCAAGTCCCGATATTCATATTTCCTGAATTATTTCGAAAACGGCACAAAACATCGAGAATATGAATCGAAAACTACTCCAACACCTTTGTCGACTTCCGCAAAGGCCTACTACATGGAGAAAGTCTGAACACCGTATCACGAAAAACAAAAAAAATTAGTACGACGTCATGACGCGAAATAATTCAGAGTTCATTGAATAAAAAAGGTGAGTGGCAAGTGGATGTTTTGTCGCCCAAAATTCGATAGAAATCAAGATGACTAACAAAAAAGTCTTCATTAATTGTTACTCAAAATTGCCTCTTTATTGGAAAAAAAAAATTGGAAAAGTATTATTTTTGATGAAATTTCTCAAAGTCCCCAACACCATTGTCGACTTCCGCATAGGCCTACCACATGGAGAAAGTCCGAACACCGTTATACAAAAAACAAAAAAATTAGTACAACGTCATGACGCGAAATAATTCTTAGTTCATTGAAAAAAAAAAGGTGAGTGACAATTGTATGTTTTTTGCACAGAATTCGATAGAAATCAAGACGATCAACGAAAAATTCTCTATACATTTTTACTCAAAATTGCCTCTTTTCTGGAAAAAAAAATTGGAAAAGTAATATTTTTGATGAGATATTTTCAAGTCCCAATATTCATATTTCCTGAATTATTTCGAAAACGGCACAAAACATCGAGAATATGAATCGAAAACTATTCCAACACCTTTGTCGACTTCCGCAAAGGCCTACTACATGGAGAAAGTCCGAACACCGTATCACGAAAAACAAAAAAATTAGTACGACGTCATGACGCGAAATAATTCAGAGTTCATTGAATAAAAAAGGTGAGTGGCAAGTGGATGTTTTGTCGCCCAAAATTCGATAGAAATCAAGATGACTAACAAAAAAGTCTTCATTAATTGTTACTCAAAATTGCCTCTTTATTGGAAAAGTATTATTTTTGATGAAATTTCTCAAAGTCCCGATATTCATATTTTCTCAAATATCTCGAGAACGGCACAAAATATCGAAAATCTGGATCGAAAAATACCCCAACACTCCTGTCGACTTCCGCAACGACCTACCACATGGAGAAAGTCCGAACATTATATCACTAAAAACAAAGAAAAATGTACGACGTCATGACGCGAAATAATTCTAAGTTCAATGAATAAAAAAAGGTGAGTGACAAATGTATGTTTTTCGCCCAAAATTCGATCGAAATCAAGACGACCAACGAAGAAAGCCCTATACATTGGTACTCAAAATTGCCTCTTTACTGAAAGAACAAAATTGGAAAAGTATCATTTTTGATAAAATTTTCTTAAGTCCCGATATTCATATTCTCTCAAATATCTCGAGAACGGCAATGAATTTCGAAAATCTAAATCAAAAAATACCCCAACACCCTTGTCGACTTCCGCATAGGCCTACCACATGGAGAAAGTCCGAACACCGTTTCACGAGAAACAAAATAATTAGTATGACGTCATGACGCGAAATGATTCTAAGTTCATTGAAAAAAAAAAGGTGAGTGACAATTGTATGTTTTTCGCCCGGAATTCGATAGGAATCGAGACGATCAACGAAAAAGTCTCAATACATTGTTACTCAAAATTGCCTCTTTACTGGAAGAACAAAATTGGAAGAGTATTATTTTTGATGTAATTTTTTTAAGTACCAATATTCATATTCTCTCAAATATCTCGAGAACGGCAATGAATTTCGAAAATCCTAATCAAAAAATACCCCAACACCCTTGTCGACTTCCGCATAGGCCTACCACATGGAGAAAGTCCGAACACCGTTTCATGAAAAACAAAAAAATTAGTACGACGTCATGACGCGAAATAATTTTAAGTTCAGTGAAAGAAAACAATGTGAGTGACAATTGTATGTTTTTCGCCCGAAATTCGATAGAAATCGAGACGACTAACGAAAAAGTCTCAATACATTGTTACTCAAAATTGCCCCTTCACTGGGAGAAAAAAATTTGAAAAGTATCATTTTTGATGAAATTTTTTTAAGTCCCGATATTCATATTCACTCAAATATCTCGAGAACGGCAATGAATTTCGAAAATCTAAATCAAAAAATACCCCAACACCCTTGTCGACTTCCGCATAGGCCTACCACAAGGAGGCAGTCCGAACACCGTTTCAAGAAAAACAAAAAAATTAGTACGACGTCATGACGCGAAATAATTCTAAGATCATTGAAAAAATAAAAACGTGAGTGACAATTGTATGTTTTTCGCCCAAAATTCGATAGAAATCAAGACGACTAACGAAAAAGTCTTCATTGACTGTTACTCAAGATTTCCTGTTCACTGGAAAAAAAATTGGAAAAGTAATATTTTTGATGAGATAGCTTCAAGTCTTGATATTCATATTTTCTCAAATATCTCGAGAACAGCACAAAACAACGAGAATATGAATCGAAAAATACTCCAACACCCTTGTCGACTTTCGCAAAGGCCTACCACATGGAGAAAGTCCGAACACCGTATCACGAAAAACAAAAAAATTAGTATGACGTCATGACGCGAAATGATTCTAAGTTCATTGAAAAAAAAAGGTGAGTGACAATTGTATGTTTTTCGCCCGAAATTCGATAGAAATCAAGACGACCAACAAAAAAAGTCCTATACATTGGTAATCAAAGTTGCCTCTTTACTGGAAGAAAAAAATTGGAAGAGTATCATTTTTGATGAAATTTTTTCAAGTCCCGATATTTATATTCTCTCAAATATCTCGAGAACGGCAATGAATTCCGAAAATCTAAATCAAAAAATACCCCAACACCCTTGTCGACTTCCGCATAGGCCTACCACATGGAGAAAGTCCGAACACCGTTTCACGAGAAACAAAATAATTAGTATGACGTCATGACGCGAAATGATTCTAAGTTCATTGAAAAAAAAAGGTGAGTGACAATTGTATGTTTTTCGCCCGAAATTCGATAGAAATCAAGACGACCAACAAAAAAAGTCCTATACATTGGTAATCAAAGATGCCTCTTTACTGGAAGAAAAAAATTGGAAGAGTATCATTTTTGATGAAATTTTTTCAAGTCCCGATATTCATATTCTCTCAAATATCTCGAGAACGGCAATGAATTTCGAAAATCTAAATCAAAAAATACCCCAACACCTTTGTCGACTTCCGCATAGGCCCACCACATGGAGAAAGTCCGAACACCGTTTCACGAGAAACAAAATAATTAGTATGACGTCATGACGCGAAATGATTCTGAGTTCATTGAAAAAAAAAAGGTGAGTGACAATTGTATGTTTTTCGCCCGGAATTCGATAGAAATCGAGACGACCAACGAAAAAGTCTCAATACATTGTTACTCAAAATTGCCTCTTTACTGGAAGAACAAAATGGGAAGAGTATTATTTTTGATGAAATTTTTTTAAGTACCAATATTCATATTCTCTCAAATATCTTGAGAACGGCAATGAATTCGAAAATCTTAATCAAAAAATACCCCAACACCCTTGTCGACTTCCGCATAGGCCTACCACATGGAGAAAGTCCGAACACCGTTTCATGAAAAACAAAAAAATTAGTACGACGTCATGACGCGAAATAATTTTAAGTTCAGTGAAAGAAAACAATGTGAGTGACAATTGTATGTTTTTCGCCCGAAATTCGATAGAAATCGAGACGACCAACGAAAAAGTCTCAATACATTGTTACTCAAAATTGCCTCTTTACTGGGAGAAAAAAATTGGAAAAGTATCATTTTTGATGAAATTTTTTTAAGTCCCGATATTCATATTCACTCAAATATCTCGAGAACGGCAATGAATTTCGAAAATCTAAATCAAAAAATACCCCAACACCCTTGTCGACTTCCGCATAGGCCTACCACAAGGAGGCAGTCCGAACACCGTTTCAAGAAAAACAAAAAAATTAGTACGACGTCATGACGCGAAATAATTCTAAGATCATTGAAAAATTAAAAACGTGAGTGACAATTGTATGTTTTTCGCCCAAAATTCGATAGAAATCAAGACGACTAACGAAAAAGTCTTCATTGACTGTTACTCAAGATTTCCTGTTCACTGGAAAAAAAATTGGAAAAGTAATATTTTTGATGAGATAGCTTCAAGTCCCGATATTCATATTTTCTCAAATATCTCTAAAATAGCACAAAACAACGAGAATATGAATCGAGAAATACTCCAACACCCTTGTCGACTTTCGCAAAGGCCTACCACATGGAGAAAGTCCGAACACCGTATCACGAAAAACAAAAAAATTAGTACGACGTCATGACGCGAAAAGTTCATTGAAAAAAAAAGGTGAGTGACAATTGTATGTTTTTCGCCCGAAATCCGATAGAAATCAAGACGACCAACAAAAAAAGTCCTATACATTGGTAATCAAAGTTGCCTCTTTACTGGAAGAAAAAAATTGGAAGAGTATCATTTTTGATGAAATTTTTTCAAGTCCCGATATTCATATTCTCTCAAATATCTCGAGAACGGCAATGAATTCCGAAAATCTAAATCAAAAAATACCCCAACACCCTTGTCGACTTCCGCATAGGCCTACCACATGGAGAAAGTCCGAACACCGTTTCAGGAATAACAAAAAAATTAGTACGACGTCATGACGCGAAATACTTTTAAATTCATTAAAAAAAAAAAGGTGAGTGACAATTGTATGTTTTTCGCCCGAAATTTGATAGAAATCAGGACGACCAACGAAAAAGTCTCTATACATTGGTACTCAGAATTGCCTCTTCACTGGAAGAGAAAAATTGGAGAAGTATTATGATGAAATTTTTTTAAGTCCTGATATTCATATTTTCTGAAATATTTCGAGAACGGCACAAAACAACGAGAATATAAATCGAAAAATACTCCAACACCCTTGTCGACTTTCGCAAAGGCCTACCACATGGAGAAATTCCGAACACCGTATCACGAAAAACGAAAAAATTAGTATGATGTCATGACGCGAAATAATTCTAAGTTCATTGAATAAAAAAAGGTGAGTGACAATTGTATGTTTTTCGCCCAAAATTCGATAGAAATCAAGACGACTAACGAAAAAGTCTTCATTGATTGTTACTCAAGATTGCCTGTTTACTGAAAAAAAAATTGGAAAAGTAATATTTTTGATGAGATTTTTTCAAGTCCCGATATTCATATTTTCTCAAATATCTCGAGAACGGCACAAAACATCGACAATATGAATCGAAAAATACTCCAACACCCTTGTCGACTTTCGCAAAGGCCTACCACATGGAGAAAGTCCGAACACCGTATCACGAAAAACAAAAAAATCAGTACGACGTCATGACGCGGAATAATTCTAAGTTCATTGAAAAAAAAAAGGGAGTGACAATTGTATGTTTTTCGCCCGAAATTCGATAGAAATTGAGACGACCAACAAAATAAGCCCTATACATTGGAACTCAAAATTGCCTCTTTACTGGAAGAACAAAATTGGAAAAGTATCATTTTTGATGAAATTTTTTCGAGTCCCAATATTCATATTCTCTCAAATATCTCGAGAACGGCAATGAATTTCGAAAATCTTAATGAAAAAATATCCCAACACCCTTGTCGACTTCCGCATAGGCCTACCACATGGAGAAAGTCCGAACACCGTTTCACGAAAAACAAAAAAATTAGTACGACGTCATGACGCGAAATAATTCTAAGTTCATTGAATAAAAAAAGGTGTGTGACAATTGTATGTTTTTCGCCCAAAATTCGATAGAAATCAAGACGACTAACGAAAAAGTCTTCATTGATTGTTACTCAAAATTGCCTGTTTACTGAAAAAAAAAATTGGAAAAGTAATATTTTTGATGAGATTTCTTCAAGTCCCGATATTCATATTTTCTCAAATATCTCGAGAACGGCACAAAACAACGAGAATATGAATCGGAAAATACTCCAACACCCTTGTCGACTTTCGCAAAGGCCTACCACATGGAGAAAGTCCGAACACCGTATCACGAAAAACAAAAAAATTAGTACGACGTCATGACGCGGAATAATTCTAAGTTCATTGAAAAAAAAAAAGGTGAGTGACAATTGTATGTTTTTCGCCAAAAATTCGATAGAAATCAAGACGACCAACAAAAAAAGCTCTATACATTGGTACTCAAAATTGCCTCTCTACTGGAAGAACAAAATTGGAAAAGTATCATTTTTGATGAAATTTTTTTGAGTCCCAATATTCATATTCTCTCAAATATCTCGAGAACGGCAATGAATTTCGAAAATCTTAATAAAAAAATACCCCAACACCCTTGTCGACTTCCGCATAGGCCCACCACATGGAGAAAGTCCGAACACCGTTTCACGAAAAACAAAAAAATTAGTACGACGTCATGACGCGAAATAATTCTAAGTTCATTGAAAGAAAACAATGTGAGTGACAATTGTATGTTTTTTGCCCGAAATTCGATAGAAATCGAGACGACCAACGAAAAAGTCTCAATACATTGTTACTCAAAATTGCCTCTTCACTGGAAGAAAAAAATTGGAAAAGTATCATTTTTGATGAAATTTTTTCATCAGAAATCAAGACGATCAACAAAAAAGTCCCTATACATTGTTACTCAAAATTGCCACTTCACTGGAAAAAAAATTGGAATAGTAATATTTTTGATGAGATTTGTCCAAGTCCCGATACCCACATTTTCTCAAATATCTCGAGAGCGGCACAAATTATCGGGAATATAAATCGAAAAATACCTCAACATTCTTGTCGACTTTCGCAAAGGCCTACCACATGGAGAGAGTCCGATCACCGTATCACGAAAAACAAAAGGATTAGTACGACGTCATGACGCGAAATAATTCTAAGTTCATTGAATAAGAAGAGGTGGGTGACAAGTGTATGTTTTTCGCCCAAAATTCGATAGAAATTGTAACATAATACATATTATTATCATTATATATATATATATCTTCCTGTAGACGACTGACAAGTTGAATAAATGTCATCAAACATTATAAGGATTTTCTTTTGTGTGCTCCAAGTGATAAAAAATATAATGTAGCAGAACATGAAAACATAGATTAATCATGAGGAAACTTGTAATTCAAAAAATATTCAAACAGCCTTTTATACATTATAGAAAATCGTATCTCAGCTATCGCTCGGAATATCGACCAACTTCATCGATATAAAATAATGATAATGAACCAGATTCTCCACCTGACATATGGAAAAAAGATCAGAATCATGGAAAGATATTGTCAGAGGAAAAATATTCGAATAGGTTGTTATCATATACACTATGGAAAATGGTATCTCGGCTATCATTTGAAATATTGAACAACTTCATCGATATAGAATAATCACCAGGTACCATTCTTTTCAACCGAAATAAGAATACCCTATGCTGATTAATAATAACTATTGAATTCAAACACTATATGACACATAGTTCCATCAAGAACGCTGCTCCACAAAAATTAGGATTTTTATTTTAGACGGAAAGCTGCCCTACAAAATATAGTTGAATACAACCTATTCAAGAATACTGTTCCTCATATGGGTTCTCACATATACGTTGATGCTCCTAGATTACATACAGAGAGACAAGCCATGCGCCTAGTGGGCGATGCCACATGCCACACTCACAAAATCTTGAGAATAGTGAAACAGCGCAAATGAGTCGGAGACCTTTCCTTATTCTACAGATGCTTCCACTCCATCAACAACATTGAGAAATCACAGAGAAGTCGTTACTCTTCAGATAAATATTGAACAACTCTTTAGCGAAACTCATAAAACGACTATCACCAAAGAAACTAGTTCCAAGATACACCAATATTCAATACTTCACCTCCTCTTGGCAGCCTCCCTAGGCATGGGCGATGTTTCACGAACATAATAGGCATTTTCTTCAGTGCGCTTCAAGTGATGAGAGAATAATAATCTGACACCTATTATAGTGCCGAACATTTGAATAACATATAACAATTATGAATAACCTTCATAGACAAAAATATTCTAACAGGCTATCATGCATTACGGAAAATCATATATCTCTTGTCAGGTGAAATCTCAACCAATTGGAATCAAACAGTATACAACACCCAGATCCATCACGAAAGTTTCTACATAAAAACTTGGATTTTCATTTCAGGCAACATGCTACTCTACAAAATAACGATGTTCTTCAAACATTATAAGGATTTTCCTTAGTGTGCTCCAAGTGATGAAACATATGAACTGATGACAATGTACCAGAACATGAAAACATGAATTAATTATGAGGAGACTTGTAAATCAAGAAAATATTCAATCAGGCTGTTATACATTATAGAAAATCGTATCTCAGCTATCGCTCGAAATATTGATCAACTTCATCGATATAAAATAATGATAATGAACCAGATTATCCACCTGAAATATGAGAAATAGATCAGGATTATGGAAAGATATTGTCAGAGGAAAAATATTCGAATAGGTTGTTATCATATACACTATGGAAAATGGTATCTCGGCTATCATTTGAAATATTGCCCAACTTCATTGATATAGAATAATCACCAGGTACCATTCTTTTCAACCGAAATAAGAATACCCTATGCTGATTATCAATTACTATTGAATTCAAACACTATATGACACATAGTTCCATCAAGAACGCTGCTCCACAAAAATTAGGATTTTTATTTTAGACGGAAAGCTGCCCTACAAAATATAGTTGAATACAACCTATTCAAGAATACTGTTCCTCATATGGGTTCACACATATACGTTGATGCTCCTAGATTACATACAGAGAGACAAGCCATGCGCCTAGTGGGCGATGCCACACTCACAAAATCTTGAGAACAGTGAAACAGCGCAGATGAGTCGGAGACCTTTCCTTATTCTACAGATGCTTCCACTCCTACAACAACAGTGAGAAATCACAGAGAAGTCGTTACTCTTCCGATATATTGAACAACTCTTTAGCGAAACTCATAAAACGACTATCACCAAAGAAACTAGTTCCAAGATACACCAATATTCAATACTTCACCTCCTCTTGGCTGCCTTCCTAGGCATGCGCGATGTTTCACGAACATAATAGGCATTTGGGTGTATGATAAATTGACATTCATCATACAGGGCGTGGAAATGAATTCTGAATTGAGACTCTATCACGAATCTGCGATTAGAGGTCTATAAAAATCACAAGTTTCCATCGTTCAAGTTTGAACCCCCTGATTGGGTATGAAAGTGTTGAAAATGAATATTCTCAGATAAATTATGAACATACAAAAATGGATATATATTTATATAAAACAATACATTGAGAATTCGCATTCTCTATGTGATGAGAATATTAACTCTTTTTCAGTTAATTCAATAGAAAACAACTACTTTCCTGGCTATATGCCACGACGAACATTGAATTATATCTATTGAACACACACGATAAGAGTTTGAAAATAAAATATAAAAATTTCTGAAATTGAGAATTTGCATTCTCCTTCAGACAAAAATATGTATATACACACATCATTCTGAATATTCAACAGAAAACAACTACTTTCCTTTGAAGAAGAATATCAATTCTCAATTTCGGAGGATTTTATTCTTTATTTTTCATGTTCCCTTTTGAATGTTCATCAGATATAATTCAATGTTCGACGTGGCAAATAGCCAGGAAAGTAGTTGTTTTCTGTTGAATATTCAGAATGATGTGTGTATATACATATTTTTGTCTGAAGGAGAATGCAAATTCTCAATTTCAGAAATTTTTATATTTTATTTTCAAACTCTTATCGTGTGTGTTCAATAGATATAATTCAATGTTCGTCGTGGCATATAGCCAGGAAAGTAGTTGTTTTCTATTGAATTAACTGAAAAAGAGTTAATATTCTCATCACATAGAGAATGCGAATTCTCAATGTATTGTTTTATATAAATATATATCCATTTTTGTATGTTCATAATTTATCTGAGAATATTCATTTTCAATAATAGGCATTTTCTTCAGTGCGCTTCAAGTGATGAGAAAATAATAATCTGACACCTATTATGGTGCCGAAAATTTGAATAACATATAACAATTATGAATAACCTTCATAGACAAAAATATTCTAACAGGCTATCATGCATTACGGAAAATCATATATCTCTTGTCAGGTGAAATCTCAACCAATTGGGATCAAACAGTATACAACACCCAGATCCATCACGAAAGTTTCTACATAAAAACTTGGATTTTTATTTCAGACAACATGCTACTCAACGAAATACAGATACGACCTGTTTTGAAATGCTGTCTCCTCCACATATGGGGTTCAGCAACCACATATACGTCAATGCTCCTAGATTCCATCCAGAGAGACAGGTCATCCGCCGGGTGAGTGATGCCACACTCACTGATCCATCAATAACATTGAATCATCGCCGGAAATACGGAGACATTTTTCTCTCCTGCAGATATATTTTCACAAGAAATAATTCTCAGAAATCGCTGCTATCATTCCATCACTAACAATAGCAGTCAGACGGATTCGACACGCCCTATAACCTCCATATGCACCATTTACTGCAAACACGCTCGCTTTTCAAAATGTATTCATACTCAGTTCCCTTCATATTTTGCATAAGAGCTAACGATTTATGTTGAACGATTTCAGCTAATTCCTTGATTATTCAATCTTGGTCAACGTTTTGCATTCTCACGATAGATGACTGCAACAGGCGATATGACACAAATTTTTAATATAGGAATTATACAACAACCAATACTCGATATATCTCATCATTTTGCTTCTTCAGCACATGTTGCTTCATGCTGTCTAATCTTGTGAATTTTTTTCATACAATCATGACAGTTGAAGATTTTTTCTTCATGTTCTTTCCCCAATACACCTATCATTCATCCCCTGTCATTCACCTTGCTACCCCCAGCCATTTACCTTGCTACCCCTTCATTCACCCTCGCCACACCGCCATGCAGGGAATCGTTACGGAAATGTAATTTCATCGTGACATTTGATTCCATACCATGCCAATGTTCCACCAACATCGAATTTTTGTCGTAAAGATATGATACAACTTTCATAAATCCATACCTTTGCCTCACATATTATTACCACTCTTATTGCATTTTCTTCTTCTTCTTATTTTAGTAGAGTGCCAAACGAACCGTAAGTCGCTTAGATCAAAAGTTGGTGGAAAATCGGAGGTAAAAAACTGTGACATGGCTAGAATTGTTACCTACCATCTCCAGATCATGGATCCATTTGTCGTCAAAAAATCGTCCTGTGCGATTGGGGGGTAGGGGGTAATTTATAAAAAAATATGGATTTTTTTTATTCGTGGAAAATATTGATGGGTTCCAGAATTTCCACCCTGTCGAATCTTGATTCCGTGTGAAAAGTAGAACAAATTATAGAAAATTTTGAAATTCACCAATTACATTACGATATATGAGTAAATCATATTTCAAACGGCTATAACTCGAAACTTGTGAATTTACGTTAAATTGCTTTTCCTATACCTCGCATTATCTCAGTAACTACAACGTTTATCAAAAAAATACTTCAAATAATGTCGATGCGCCTATATTTCAAGATGCGAATGGTTCTTTGATTTTGAAAATCGAAGCATAAATAAGGAATATATTGGGGAAAATCATAATACAATGCAGGTAGTACGAAGGACGGCGACTCGCCGCTTTCATACCCCGATTCTCCCCGCAACGCCCGTGGCCGCCCTAGTACGATTACCGTAAATATGAATTACTGAGTGTTACAGAATAGTACGATCTTGGAATTCACGGGAGAAATGGAATTGATCGCTATTTTCCAAGTTAACAGAAATTTATTTTTACTTGCTGTTTGATTGGAAGTGCCCTCCATTTATTTTATGAATGATTCTATCTCGAAAGTACATTTCTTATCCATCAGAGTAAAATGTCAACCATCTCATTTATAAACAAATTGACAGATATTGAAACAAAACATGATGCATATAATATTGAAATAAAAATAAGATATCCTTGTGGAAACTTGAAAAAAAACATTATTTGATACCTATCGAATTGCGAAGTAGTAAATACACGTAAATACGATACAGTGTCCACAAGAACACAAAGCTACGATAATGTTTTTCGATCATGTCTCTTGATGAATCATTATTCCCAAACCAACGTGTTTCGGTGTGAGTTTTTTGAATTTCGAATTAGCGAGTATTATACCTTGACATCAGATACTCAACACCTTTGAATCATCTGAATCAACTTTATCGTGTATAAGGCAACTAATTTAAAGAAATTTTTTTTGGTATCATATCCTTGTAAGCCTTGAGATTCATATTTTTGACTTGTTTATAATCTGCTAAAAAATTTGTGTATCTAGGTCATATCTGATGCATACAAAGTCAGGGGAGTTATCTTCTGTAATTTCACTTTGTTCTTTATATGTGTATGAATCAGATGAGTTTTTGTCACTTTTGGAATCACAAATTACGACTCATTAGAACGTTTTTATACATTTGATAATTCCTATTTCCTTGTCGTATAGTGCTTTCTGATTTCTTCGATAAATTCATTTTACTTTTTCGAGATTTTCTCTCCTCGTTTCTCTGGACGTTTCGGGAACGAATCTGCCCCGTTCTGAACTTAAAACTGCAAAACATCTTTCTTTGGAAGTTGCATTTTCATGTTGAGAAGATGAGCAGATTCGTTGCCGAAACGTCCAAAGAAACGAGGAGAGAAAATCCCAAAAAATCAAGTAAAATGAATGTTTAACCTTCTCGATTAACCTACAGACAGTAATCTTCGATTAAGATTTTCCTACCAGGTTTGCCACCAAGTTCGGCATATTTCTGATATAAACAGTTGAAAGTATACCGTTTTTCATTAGAGAATCTGCACCACCTATCAATTTTATCAGATTATCAAATTCTTTGTCATGTGTGGTATGACAACTTTATTCTCACTCAGTGATCCTCTATAATGTTTCCAATTCGATACAAAGCATTGGTTATGATACTTGACTTCCATGGCAAAAAACAATGTTGGTAGTCAATACTAGGTCAAAACTTGACTCTTATTTGAACGTTTTTGGTAGAAAATTCTTTTAGACACATCAAAAATACCTGCACATCAATTTCACTATAGAAAGCGTTTTATTCCTGTCACTATTGTCTCCAGTTTTCAATATTCCTGTGCCAGAAGATCGATTGACCTTTATTTTCATTGGAAATATCATCAATTCTCTGAAGTTCCATATCGATTTGCCTCGCATAGTTTTTTCCGAGGTTTTTTCTTATATTCATACAACTTTCAAATGTTTTTATCGATAATTCTGTACAACGAAGGAGTTGACCATCTTTTCCACAAATGAAACATTTTCTCGATGATTCTGTACTCTGCTGGAAAGGAATCTTCAACTTCAAGACATATTCAAGATCAGTGTCTGAATTGCTAATACTTTCCATCTTTTATCTAGAGAAACATATATTTTATGATAAATTTACAATAATAGATTTCGTTAGCTAATCAATACTTATTTAATTATTGAAACAGAGCACACAGTACCAAATATCGAATAATTAATTCACAATAAGTCACCATTAGATGCAATGGTCAACGCCTCAATGTTGATGTGTATAACGAAAGCGTATGGAACTTTGATAGCCGCGGGTATTGCGGGGAGAATAGGGGTACGAATGCGGCGAAACGCGTTCGTCCGTGGTACCTGCATTGCATTATGATTTTCTAAATATCTTCCTTATTTATGCTTCGATTTTCAGAATCGAAGAACCATTCGCATCTTGAAACATAGGCGCATCGACATTATTCAAAGTATTTTTTTGATAAACGTTGTAGTTACTGAGATAATGCGAGGTATATGAAAAACAATTTAACGAGAATTTACAAGTTTTGAGTTATAGGCGTTTGAAATATGATTCTCTCATATATCGTAATGTAATTAGTAAATTTCAAAATTTTCTATAATTTGTTCTACCCGTCACATGAAATCAAGATTCAACAGGGTGGAAGTTCTGAAACCCATGAATATTTTTCACGAATAAAAAAAAATCCATATTTCTTTATAAATTACCCCCTACCCCCCAAACGCACAGGACGATTTTTTGACTACTAGTGGATCCGTGATCTGGAGATGGTAGGTAACAATTCTAGCCATGTCACAGCTTTTTACCTCCGATTTCCCACGGGGTGAACGATAGGATTCGATTGGCACTCTACTATATGGGTGGCCAGGTAGCCGTGCAGACAGAGTGTCCATATTCTAATCCGCATTCGCTTGCCGGTCGTGGGTTCGAGTCCTGTCGACTGCAGAAATTCTTCTGATGGCCCAAGAAAGTGTTTAGGATCACACGTTAAAAGGTGAGGCCCCCGTCATTCCTTGCTCGCACAAGACTCTCGAAGACTTCCGGGGGTTGCTCGTAAGGGGGCAACCGAATGACGGATAGAACAATTATAGAACAATTTTTTAGAATTTTCAATTTTTAGAAAAGAATAGCGGAAGGGCTTTGAGCGAAACTATTTCTCTGGAGGTGGCTATCAATGAATATGAAAACGATTCAACACCGCACAAAAGGTATATATTAGGAAATATAGTACAGGTCCCAGGGTCTTGATTGACTTCAATTAAAGTTAATCGATGACCGGGCAAAGTTCAACAGTCTCATTCATATTTTTGATGAAATTCTTTTCAAATCCCGATATCCTTCCGAGCTATATGAAGGTTATAGGGCGTGTCGAATCCGTCTGACTGCTATTGTTAGTGATGGAATGATAGCAGCGATTTCTGAGAATTATTTCTTGTGAAGATATCTGCAGGAGAGAGAAATGTCTCCGTATTTCCGGCGATGATCCAATGTTATTGATGGATCAGTGAGTGTGGCATCACTCACCCGGCGGATGACCTGTCTCTCTGGATGGAATCTAGGAGCATTGACGTATATGTGGTTGCTGAACCCCATATGTGGAAGAGACAGCATTTCAAAACAGGTCGTATCTGTATTTGAATAAAAATCCAAGTTTTTATGTAGAAACTTTCGTGATGGATCTGGGTGTTGTATACTGTTTGATTTCAATTGGTTGAGATTTCACCTGACAAGAGATATATGATTTTCCGTTATGCATGATAGCCTGTTAGAATATCTTTGTCTATGAAGGTTATTCATAATTGTTATATGTTCGGCACTATATTAGGTGTCAGATCATTATTCTCTCATCACTTGAAGCGCACTGAAGAAAATGCCTATTATGTTCGTGAAACATCGCGCATGCCTAGGGAGTCTGTCAAGAGGAGGTGAAGTATTGAATATTGGTGTATCTTGGAACTACTTCCTTTGGTGAACTTAGTCGTTTTATGAGTTTCGCTAAAGAGTTGTTCAATCTATCTGACGAGTAACGACTTCTCTGTGATTTCTCAATGTTGTTGATGGAGTGGAAGCATCTGTAGAATAAGGAAAGGTCTCCGACCCATTTGCGCTGTTTCGCTGTTCTCAAGATTTTGTGAGTGTGGCATCGCTCACTAGGCGCATGGCTTGTCTCTCTGTATGTAATCTAGGAGCATCAACGTATATGTGTGAACCCATATGAGGAACAGTATTCTAGAATAGGTTGTATTCAACTATATTTTGTAGGGCAGCTTTTCGTCTAAAATAAAAATCCTAATTTTTGTGGAGCAGCGTTCTTGATGGAACTATGTGTCATATAGTGTTTGAATTCAATAGTTATTAATAATCAGCATAGGGTATTCTTATTTCGGTTGAAAAGAATGGTACCTGGTGATTATTCTATATCGATGAAGTTGGGCAATATTTCAAATGATAGCCGAGATACCATTTTCCATAGTGTATATGATAACAACCTATTCGAATATTTCTCCTCTGACAATATCTTTTCATGATCCTGATCTATTTCTCATATGTCAGGTGGATAATCTGGTTCATCATCATTATTTTATATCGATGAAGTTGGTCAATATTTCGAGCGATAGCTGAGATACGATTTTCTATAATGTATAATAGCCTGTTTGAATATTTTTTTGATATACAAGTCTCCTCATATTTAATTTATGTTTTCATGTTCTGGTACATTGTCATCAGTTCATATTTTTCATCACTTGGAGCACACGAAGGAAAATCCTTATAATATTTGAAGAACATCGTTCGTACCTTGAAGAGGAAAGGATATTCAAATTGACTGGGAGTGTTGCACTTGATTAGAGACAGAGATGATCTTCCGAATATTTTCGTCTCAGAAGTTAATTCATAATTATTGGTATACGTTGTTTGAATGTTTGGTGCTGCAATATGCGTCAGATTATTATTATTATCTATCTCTTGAAGCACACGAAAGCAAATACCTATTATATTCGAAGAAAATCATGCATATGCTAGAAAAGGAGGTAGGTATTGAAGTTTGAACTTTTGAAGATCTTGGAACCATTCCTATGGTAAACTTAGTCGTTTTATGAGTTTTGGTGACGAGTTGCTCGACATATTCATGATTGGTGAAAACAGGATGCGTTGTCTGAATTTGTTGAGTGCGTCTAACTGGTATTGCTTGCGGTGAGCTGATAGCAGGAATTTCTGAAAATTATTTCCCGTGTATCTGTAGAAGAAGTGAATAAAGATCGATGACTTTTCTGTGATGTATCAATGTTGTTAAAAAATCAGTGAGTGTGGAAAACCCATATGTGGAACCGTATTCTGAAACAGGTCGTATCTGTATTTTGTAGAGTAGCATGTTGCCTGAAATGAAAATCCTAGTTTTTGTGATAGATCTAGGTGTCGTATAGTGTTTGATCTCGATTCTTGTTTAGGATCAGTATAAGTATCTTCATTTCGGTTGAGATGAAATGGTACTTTTTGATCATTTAATATCAATGAAATTGGATGACATTTCACCTGACAATAGATATATGATTTTCTGTAATGCATGATAGCCTGTTCGAATATTTATGTCTAAGGAGATAATTCATAATTAGTACTATGATAGGTGTCAGATTATTTTTTCATCACTTGCAGCTCACGAATGGAAATACCTATTATGTTCGTGAAATATCGCGCATGCCTAGGGAGGGGAATAAGGTTTTCAATATTGGTGTATCTTGGAACTACTTCCTTTGGTGAAATAAGTCGTTTCATGAGTTTCGCTAAAGAGTTGTTCAACATATCTGGAGAGAAACGACTTTTTTGTGATTTTTCAATGTTGTTAATGGAGTGGAAGTATCTGTTGAATAAGGTAAGTTCTCCGAATCTTTTGCGATGTTTCGATGGTCTCAAAACTTAGTGAGTGTGGCATCGCCCACCAGGCGCTTGTCTCTCTGGATGTAATCTAGGAGCATCAATGTATATGTGTGAGTGCTGAATCCATATGAGGAACAGTATTCTCGAACATGTTGAATTGAACTATATTTTGAAGAGCAGCTTTCCGTCTAAAATAAAAATCCTAGTTTTTGTGGAACTATGTGTCATATACTGTTTGAATTCAATAGTTATTCATAATCAGCATGGGGTATTCTTATTTCGGTTGAAAAGAATGGTACCTTGTGATCATTCTATATCGATGAAGTTGGGCAATATTTCAAATCATAGTCGAAATACCATTTTCCATAGTGTATATGATAACAAACTATTCGAATATTTTTCCTCTGACAATTTCTTTTCATGATTCAGATCTCTTTTTTTATATGTCAGGTAAAGAATCTGGTTCATTATCATTATTTTATATCGATGAAGTTGATCAATATTTCAAATGATAGCCGAGATACCATTTTCCATAGTGTATATGATAACAACCTATCCGAATAGTTTTCCTCTGACGATATCTTTTCATGATTCTGATCTTTTTTCCATATGTCAGGTGGAGAATCTGGTTCATTATCATTTTATCGATGAAGTTGGTCGATATTCCGAGCGATAGCTGAGATACGTTTTTCTATAATGTATAAAAGCCTGTTTGAATATTTTTTGAATTACAAGTTTCCTCATAATTAATCTATGTTTTCATGTTCTGCTACATTGTCATCAGTTCATATTTTTCATCACTTGGAGCACATGAAGGAAAATCCCCATAATGTTTGAAGAACATCGTGCGTACCTTAAAGAGGATAGGCTATTCAAACTGACTGGGAATGTTTCACTTGATAAGAGAGAGATGATTTTTTCCGATAATTTTCGTCTCAGAAGTTAGTTCATAATTATTGGTATACGTTGTTTGAATGTTTGGTGTTGTAATATGCGTCAGATTATCATTATTAGTCATCTCTTGAAGCACACGAAAGCAAATACCTATTATATTCGGAGAAAATCATGCTTATGCTAGAAAAGGAGGTAGGTATTAAATTTTGAACTTTTGAAGATCTTGGAACCATTCCTATTGTAAACTTAGTCGTTTAATGAGTGTTGGTGAAGAGTTGCTCGACATATTCATGATTGGTGAAAACAGGATGCGTTGTCTGAATTTGTTAAGTGCGTCTAACTTGTATTGCTAGCGGTGAGATGATAGCAGGAATTTCTGAAAACTATTTCCCGTGTATCTGTAGAAGAAGTGAATGAAGGTCGATGACTATTCTGTGATGTAACAATGTTGTTAAAGAAACAGTGAGTGTGGAAAAACCCATATGTGGAACCGTATTCTGGAACAGGTCGTATCTGTATTCTGTAGAGTAGCATGTTGCCTGAAATAAAAATCCTAGTTTTTTGTGTAGCAACTTTCGTGATAGATCTGGGTGTCGTATGCTGTCTGATTTCGATTCTTGTTCAGGATCCGCATTAGTATCTTCATTTCGGGTGGAAAGATCACCTGACAAGAGATATATGATATTCAGTAATGCATGATAGCCTGTTCGAATATTCATGTCCAAGAAGTTAATTCATAATTTGTACTATAATAGGTTTCAGATTATTTTTTTCATCACTTGCAGCTCACGAATGGAAATGTCCATTATGTTCGTGAAACATCGCGCGTAGGCTAGGTAGAGGAATAAGGTATTGAACATTGGGATATCTTGGAAATACTTCCCTTGGTAAGTTTAGTCATTTTATGAGTTCCGCTAAAGAGTTGTTCGATATATTATTTGGAAATTGATGACGAAAGAATATGTCGTCTTTGCTTACCGTATTCGTCTGACAGGTATTGCTATAGTGATGGAATGATAGCAGAGATTCCTGAAAGTCATTTCCCTTGGGAGTATCTGGAGAAAACTGTGAAGGCGCCGACTTTCCTGTGATGTTTCAATGTTGTTAATGAAGTGAAAGTATCTGTGAATCGTGAGAGGTCGTCAACTCATTTATGATTTCTCGATGTTCTCAAGACTTAGTGAGTGTTGCATCGCCCACTAGGCGCATGGCTTGTCTATCTGGACGTAATCTAAGAGCATCAACGTATCTGTGTCTGCTCAATGCCATATGTGGTAACAGTATTCTGAAACATGTCGTTTCTGTATTTTGTAGAGTTGCGTCTTGTCTGGAATAAAAATCCTGTTCGAATACAATTGTTATTAATAATTAGCATAGTAAATCTTCATTTCGGTTTGGAAAGAATGCTACCTTTTGATTATTCTATATTGATGGAGTTGAGCAATATTTCAAATGATAGTCGAGATACGATTTTGAATATCATGAGGATACTTGAACTGCCTGGGAATGCTGATAGCAAGAGAAAAAATAATTTTTCGCCGTGTACATTAGTCTCTCCGAATATTTTTGTCTGAGACCACAATTCATAATTGGTTATGTTGTTCATATTTTATTTGGTTAGAATGGTGCGCCATCATCATATTATGTTATCGAAGCGATATTCCAATTGTGCTGTTTTTGTGATGTTTCCGTCACATTTTGACGCATGTGTGATCTGTCTCCTCTGCAAAACGCCTCATATGTCACGTGGCATCTGTCAAGTGTCATCTATTTATCAGCATGTGTAGCGAGGTCGTACAGAGAGAAGAGTATTCTATTCGCGCCTCTAATGTCAGTATTATTAAGAAGGCCCAATACTAGCTTCATGGGAGATAACATAAAAGTATATGTTATTCACGGCTCCTCAATCTTTAGTGATATCTCGCAAACATTGAATCTTTGCGCATATCAATGTATTTGCGTGTTCGTCCCTAGGAGTACTCTTTATTTCCAATGGCAGGTATGGGTTTGCTGCTCCTATAGCTTCTATGAGGAATATAAATTGGAATTTATGATGTATTTTCTGTTGGTTTGTTGGGTATGATGTAAAGTCATACGTCTCCCAAATATTTCATCTGATTCCGGTTCTTAATCGTCCTGTATATTACATTTTTCCTCGTGGTAGTTCACAACTTGGAAGATAGAAAGCTGTTATCAGGTTTTCCGCTGACTAACGAGTATTTTCATTCATTATTCAGATTTTCATCGCATTCACACCTGCTGAGGCGAAAAACAGTAAAGGTAAGGCCTTTCCAAATGCTTTATAACACATTTTTTTTATAAACTGGGCGGTTCTGAAATAAGTGTGAAAATTTCATACCCCGAGACTCATATACTATCGAATGACACCAAAGAATTTAGGGGATCAAACATTTGGGAGTGATGCCCCATTTTACACCTAGAAATCTACGCTTTGACGATCGTTACGTTCTCTCTACATGAATTTTGGTGTGGGGGATGCTGAGTTCAAACATTTGATTTGTTTTATAGGGGCGAACTTGATTTTTTCCTGTTTTCGTTCAATTTTCCGGATGAAATTTCTAGTTAATTTAAAGAATTAGAAAATATCTGATATGAGACTATTATGTATTGATGTTCTGAATATATGTATATACTTATTACAAAAACACCTCGTATAGACGCAAGATTTCTGCAGTTCTGATCATGTATACTTTGCTCGATCTATCCGAGCGCGCAACTGGTAATTCTAATAAGGAATATCGCTGGATTCGAATGAAAATTTGCCTTCATTATAAGATCTCTATGTGACAGATTTTTGTAGTGCTGCCTGGGTATGCTTTCATGATATATTAGATCACCTGAAACATGATCCTCACGTTGCTAACCCTTAGTGTCTCTAACCCATACATTGCGAGTTTTGGTGGAGAGTTGTTCAACATAGTTCACGAACCAACCAGAATACTTCCTATGATGTAACACAGAGCTGTTATATGAGTTCTGGTAAAGAGTTGTTTGACATATTTCACGAACCAACCACGGAGTTTTAGTAAAGATATTTTCGATATATTCCGAGGTGGACGGTGAAAGGATCTTTTTTCTTTGTCGTTTGATGCAAAATGTTTAGCATTATCAGTCTTGTATATTTAGAGCTTTCCAGATACCTATAATATCATTTTTATTGCCGCCTCTAAGTATGATGATATCTATTTAGAATCTGCATATAGGTCTATAAAGAATCTTTCTTGTAGAGTAGTTGACAGATAAATGTTATTGTTTGATATATTTCACGGGTTCTTCCTTTGGTGAAGCACAAAATAGTTTTACGAGTTTTGGTCGAGAGTTGTTCGACATATTTGTCTAATATATGTTTGCTGGTCATGCCTGAAGTAGGCAGTTCTTGCAGCGAGTTTCTCTGTATATTTTCTCATTGTCGCCCTGCATATTGCTCGAAATCAACAGTCAGAGGAGTCATCTATCATATGTTGCCTGTCTAATATGTTTGAATGATGTGTCTCGTTTGCTTTTGACGAGGTTCGTGGTACCATGAAGTACTGAAAGTATATTCAGTATACATCGTGTGTACTGAATATAAGCGTTCGCTTTCGGTGGAACAATGAACCCATACTGATCAGGTGGAAACGTAACTCGCGGTTTTTCGTTATCAAACCATCTTATACAGCGTCTGCATTTATTGTCGAATTCCATAATTTCCCTTTCAACATGTTTCTCTATCTGACCGATTGATTTATTTTTTATTACCCTGTGTTTACATTTCTTCTTATAATAGGTATGTTAATATGTCTCATGATTATGTACCGCTCTCAGTTTGCCTGGTCATCAATTAACGTTAATTAATATCAATTAAGACCTGTAACAGGATTCCTAATATAAATCTACTCCCGATATTCAAGTTTCCTCAAATATCTCTAGAACGGCACAAAATATCGACAATCTGAATCGAAAAATACCCCAACACTCCTGTCGACTTCCGCAACGACCTACCACATGGAGAAAGTCCGAACATTATATCACGAAAAACAAAGAAAAATGTACGATGTCATGACGCGAATTAATTCTAAGTTCATTGAAAAAAAAAAGTGAGCGACAATTGTATGTTTTTTGCCCAAAATTCATAGAAATCAAGACGATCAACGAGAAATTCTGTATACATTTTTACTCAAAATTGCCTCTCTTCTGGAAAAAAAATTGGAAAAGTAATATTTTTGATGAGATTTTTTCAAATCCCGATATTCATATTTTCTGAAATATTTCGAGAACGTCACAAAACATCGAGAATATAAATCGAAAAATACTCCAACACCCTTGTCGCCTTTTGCAAAGGCCTACTACATGGAGAAAGTCCGAACACCGTATCACGAAAAACAAAAAAATTAGTACGACGTCATGACGCGAAATAATTCAAAGTTCATTGAATAAAAAAGGTGAGAGACAAGTGTATGTTTTGTCGCCCAAAATTCGATAGAAATCAAGACGACCAACAAAAAAGTCTTCATAAATTGTTACTCAAAATTGCCTCTTTACTGAAAAAAAAAATTGGAAAAGTATTATTTTCGATGAAATTTTTCAAACTCTCGATATTCATATTTTCTCGAATATCTCGAGAACGGCACTGAATATCGAAAATTTAAATCGAAATATACCTCGACACCATTGTCGACTTCCGCATAGGCCTACCACATGGAGAAAGTCCGAACACCGTTTCACGAAAAACAAAAAAATTAGTACGACGTCATGACGCGAAATAATTCTAAGTTCATTGAAAAAAAAAAGAGGTGAGTGACAATTGTATGTTTTTTTCCCAAAATTCGATAGAAATCAAGACAACCAACGAGAGAGTCTTCATAAATTGTTACTCAAAATTTCCTCTTCACTGGAGTCCCGATATTCTTAATTTCTCAAATATCTCGAGAACGGCACTAAATATCGAAAATCTAAATCGAAATATGTTCGGTATCCGCGTGTTCTGTTCAATTTCTGATGATGCATAAATTATTATCATTAATTTTCCTTCGCTTGTCTTCCGACATAATTACACACACTGTAGCTGTTTAAAGCAGTGTGATTTTGATCCTTAAATGGGTAGAACTAAGAAAGATTTATTTGGTATATTACCTCAAAAATGCAGGTAGATAAAGGGTAAACAAGTGGTAAACAAACTTGTTAATTGAATGTTACATTTGAACATCGAAAATATATAATATATGTACCTATTTGAAAAAAAAAAATTAGGTATATATTATGGTATCATGTCATATAGGTATAGCGACAGTCTCATTCTTGAAATTTTAATATAAATCAGTCTCCCAAATTGAGATTTAATATTGTACTTGCAAAAATTTCATCGTCTTCTCCTACTGGTCTATTGGTGAATTCAGAAAATACATTTGATGATTCAGACCAGCCTGCAGTATTTTTATACTATTAATGTTCACCCCGGCGGACACTGTGGCTTTTGAATAATTCGGTATTGATTCCACTATCCCTCAATATCGTCTTCATCCACCTGCTAATTGTAGTGATCTATATTTGTGGCAACACATAACTCTGGTTTCATATTGAAATAAGGAATAGCTAGAATAGAATACTTATTTTTGGAACTGATGTTTTGATTCTTTCAGATATTCTGAATTCGAATTGTCCCTCATGTATTATCATACCACTCAATCTCATTTTCGACAAAGTTGCACCCTATGAGCAGTTGTAAGGGCTATCAACATGACCAACTTCCAGGTAAGTTTCTCCAGACTAATCGAGTGTAAGGGGTACAGAAAACTGAGATATCGCAATACTGGTTCCGGGTTCTAAGTGGATGTATATCTTGTAGCAGTGGGTTTGAAACGGTTTGATGTTGCTCGCTCCCCTTAACAATCTTCTGATTATTTTCTCATCATCGATATTCGGGTGGAGAATGGGATTCAGTGCTGATCTGTGACAGTTGACAACGGAATACGAGTTGCCAGTCTCTATAGCCTTGATCAGGAATTCAATATAAGTATTCAAATTATAGGTAAGGGGGTTGTTTTTATGTCGATACAGAATTGCCAATATATTTTGTATGTGGCTGAGTACTGTTTGAGGGTACCTGCTGTTATAGATTCCAGGATGATTGGAATTGCGGCCTGTGGAACCCCCCTTTTAGCAAACGTTAACCTGATAACTTCCCTGCTACCAGGGTAAATTTGCCCGTTCAAAGGGTGGCTCTCCCTGAAAGGATATGATAATAAATATTTATTCGGTTTGACAATTATTGGGCTTTGTGTCAATAGGCTTTTTAACAGGGGGTCCCACAGTTGTGATGGCCAGTTTGGAACTATAAGAATTCCACAGGCCCTTTCCTGGACAATATTTTCCAGGACTCAGGTGGTTATAGAAAAGGGCGGGAAAGAGTAGAAAAATTATTGCTCCAACTAATCGTGAAAGCGTCTACTGACAAAGAGTCTGGGTCTGGAAACCAAGAAACGTATTTGTTGCATTTAGCATTCAGTTTAGTAGCGAAAATATCAATTTCCGGTTGGCCAAAACACT
Source organism: Phaedon cochleariae (assembly GCA_918026855.4). Lineage (NCBI taxonomy): Eukaryota > Metazoa > Arthropoda > Insecta > Coleoptera > Chrysomelidae > Phaedon > Phaedon cochleariae. The sequence goes on from OU896708.1 coordinate 28,716,326, forward strand.
GCACAATATGATCGTAGGCTGTTCGATTCAATTCATATTCTACGTTTGAGTTGAAGGGATGTATGAGGCAAATACCAGATTATTCTTTGATCCACATCAATCCCACAACGA
>OU896708.1:28716936-28825857 GCA_918026855.4 Phaedon cochleariae
AGTTCATTGAAAAAAAAAAGGTGAGTGACAATTGTTTGTTTTTCGCCCGGAATTCGATAGAAATCGAGACGACCAACGAAAAAGTCTCAATACATTGTTACTCAAAATTGCCTCTTTACTGGAAGAACAAAATTGGAAGAGTATTATTTTTGATGTAATTTTTTTAAGTACCAATATTCATATTCTCTCAAATATCTCGAGAACGGCAATGAATTTCGAAAATCTTAATCAAAAAATACCCCAACACCCTTGTCGACTTCCGCATAGGCCTACCACATGGAGAAAGTCCGAACACCGTTTCATGAAAAACAAAAAAATTAGTTCGACGTCATGACGCGAAATAATTTTAAGTTCAGTGAAAGAAAACAATGTGAGTGACAATTGTATGTTTTTCGCCCGAAATTCGATAGAAATCGAGACGACTAACGAAAAAGTCTCAATACATTGTTACTCAAAATTGCCTCTTTACTGGGAGAAAAAAATTTGAAAAGTATCATTTTTGATGAAATTTTTTTAAGTCCCGATATTCATATTCACTCAAATATCTCGAGAACGGCAATGAATTTCGAAAATCTAAATCAAAAAATACCTCAACACCCTTGTCGACTTCCGCATAGGCCTACCACAAGGAGGCAGTCCGAACACCGTTTCAAGAAAAACAAAAAAATTAGTACGACGTCATGACGCGAAATAATTCTAAGATCATTGAAAAAATAAAAACGTGAGTGACAATTGTATGTTTTTCGCCCAAAATTCGATAGAAATCAAGACGACTAACGAAAAAGTCTTCATTGACTGTTACTCAAGATTTCCTGTTCACTGGAAAAAAAATTGGAAAAGTAATATTTTTGATGAGATAGCTTCAAGTCCCGATATTCATATTTTCTCAAATATCTCGAGAACAGCACAAAACAACGAGAATATGAATCGAAAAATACTCCAACACCCTTGTCGACTTTCGCAAAGGCCTACCACATGGAGAAAGTCCGAACACCGTATCACGAAAAACAAAAAAATTAGTATGACGTCATGACGCGAAATGATTCTAAGTTCATTGAAAAAAAAAGGTGAGTGACAATTGTATGTTTTTCGCCCGAAATTCGATAGAAATCAAGACGACCAACAAAAAAAGTCCTATACATTGGTAATCAAAGTTGCCTCTTTACTGGAAGAAAAAAATTGGAAGAGTATCATTTTTGATGAAATTTTTTCAAGTCCCGATATTTATATTCTCTCAAATATCTCGAGAACGGCAATGAATTCCGAAAATCTAAATCAAAAAATACCCCAACACCCTTGTCGACTTCCGCATAGGCCTACCACATGGAGAAAGTCCGAACACCGTTTCACGAGAAACAAAATAATTAGTATGACGTCATGACGCGAAATGATTCTAAGTTCATTGAAAAAAAAAGGTGAGTGACAATTGTATGTTTTTCGCCCGAAGTTCGATAGAAATCAAGACGACCAACAAAAAAAGTCCTATACATTGGTAATCAAAGTTGCCTCTTTACTGGAAGAAAAAAATTGGAAGAGTATCATTTTTGATGAAATTTTTTCAAGTCCCGATATTCATATTCTCTCAAATATCTCGAGAACGGCAATGAATTTCGAAAATCTAAATCAAAAAATACCCCAACACCCTTGTCGACTTCCGCATAGGCCTACCACATGGAGAAAGTCCGAACACCGTTTCAGGAATAACAAAAAAATTAGTACGACGTCATGACGCGAAATACTTTTAAATTCATTAAAAAAAAAGGTGAGTGACAATTGTATGTTTTTCGCCCGAAATTTGATAGAAATCAGGACGACCAACGAAAAAGTCTCTATACATTGGTACTCAGAATTGCCTCTTCACTGGAAGAGAAAAATTGGAGAAGTATTATGATGAAATTTTTTTAAGTCCTGATATTCATATTTTCTGAAATATTTCGAGAACGGCACAAAACAACGAGAATATAAATCGAAAAATACCCCAACACCCTTGTCGACTTTCGCAAAGGCCTACCACATGGAGAATTTCCGAACACCGTATCACGAAAAACGAAAAAATTAGTATGATGTCATGACGCGAAATAATTCTAAGTTCATTGAATAAAAAAAGGTGAGTGACAATTGTATGTTTTTCGCCCAAAATTCGATAGAAATCAAGACGACTAACGAAAAAGTCTTCATTGATTGTTACTCAAGATTGCCTGTTTACTGAAAAAAAAATTGGAAAAGTAATATTTTTGATGAGATTTCTTCAAGTCCCGATATTCATATTTTCTCAAATATCTCGAGAACGGCACAAAACAACGAGAATATGAATCGAAAAATACTCCAACACCCTTGTCGACTTTCGCAAAGGCCTACCACATGGAGAAAGTCCGAACACCGTATCACGAAAAACAAAAAAATCAGTACGACGTCATGACGCGGAATAATTCTAAGTTCATTGAAAAAAAAAAAGGGAGTGACAATTGTATGTTTTTCGCCCGAAATTCGATAGAAATTGAGACGACCAACAAAATAAGCCCTATACATTGGAACTCAAAATTGCCTCTTTACTGGAAGAACAAAATTGGAAAAGTATCATTTTTGATGAAATTTTTTCGAGTCCCAATATTCATATTCTCTCAAATATCTCGAGAACGGCAATGAATTTCGAAAATCTTAATAAAAAAATACCCCAACACCCTTGTCGACTTCCGCATAGGCCTACCACATGGAGAAAGTCCGAACACCGTTTCACGAAAAACAAAAAAATTAGTACGACGTCATGACGCGAAATAATTCTAAGTTCATTGAAAAAAAAAAGGTGTGTGACAATTGTATGTTTTTCGCCCAAAATTCGATAGAAATCAAGACGATTAACGAAAAAGTCTTCATTGATTGTTACTCAAAATTGCCTGTTTACTGAAAAAAAAATTGGAAAAGTAATATTTTTGATGAGATTTCTTCAAGTCCCGATATTCATATTTTCTCAAATATCTCGAGAACGGCACAAAACAACGAGAATATGAATCGAAAAATACTCCAACATCCTTGTCGACTTTCGCAAAGGCCTACCACATCGAGAAAGTCCGAACACCGTATCACGAAAAACAAAAAAATTAGTACGACGTCATGACGCGGAATAATTCTAAGTTCATTGAAAAAAAAAGGTGAGTGACAATTGTATGTTTTTCGCCCGAAATTCGATAGAAATCAAGACGACCAACGAAAAAGTCTCTATACATTGGTACTCAAAATTGCCTCTTCACTGGAAGAGAAAAATTGGAGAAGTATTATTTATGATGAAATTTTTTTAAGTCCCGATATTCATATTTTCTGAAATATTTCGAGAACGGCACAAAACATCGAGAATATGAATCGAAAAATACTCCCACACCCTTGTCGACTTTCGCAAAGGCCTACTACATGGAGAAAGTTCGAACTCCGTATCACGAAAAACAAAGAAAATAGTACGACGTCATGACGCGAAATAATTCAAAGTACATTGAATAAAAAATGTGAGTGACAAGTGTATGTTTTGTTGCCCCAAAATTCGATAGAAATCAAGACAACTAACGAAAAAGTCTTCATTGATTGTTACTCAAGATTGCCTGTTTACTGGAAAAAAAATTGGAAAAGTAATTTTTTTGATGAGATTTCTTCAAGTCCCGATATCCATATTTTCTCAAATATCTCGAGAACGGCACAAAACAACGAGAATATAAATCGAAAAATACTCCAACACCCTTGTCGACTTTCGCAAAGGCCTACCACATGGAGAAAGTCCGAACACCGTATCCGGAAAAACAAAAAAATTAGTACGACGTCATGACGCGAAATAATTCTAAGTTCATTGGAAAAAAGAAGTGAGTGACAAGTGTATGTTTTTCGCCCAAAATCCGATAGAAATCAAGACGATCAACAAAAAAGTCCCTATACATTGTTACTCAAAATTGCCACTTCACTGGAAAAAAAATTGGAAAAGTAATATTTTTGATGAGATGTCTCCAAGTCCCGATACCCACATTTTCTCAAATATCTCGAGAGCGGCACAAATTATCGGGAATATAAATCGAAAAATACCTCAACATTCTTGTCGACTTTCGCAAAGGCCTACCACATGGAGAGAGTCCGATCACCGTATCACGAAAAACAAAAGGATTAGTACGACGTCATGACGCGAAATAATTCTAAGTTCATTGAATAAGAAGAGGTGGGTGACAAGTGTATGTTTTTCGCCCAAAATTCGATAGAAATTGTAACATAATACATATTATTATCATTATATATATATCTTCCTGTAGACGACTGACAAGTTGAATAAATGTCATCAAACATTATAAGGATTTTCTTTCGTGTGCTCCAAGTGATAAAAAATATGAAATGATGACAATGTAGCAGAACATGAAAACATAGATTAATCATGAGGAAACTTGTAATTCAAAAAATATTCAAACAGCCTTTTATACATTATAGAAAATCGTATCTCAGCTATCGCTCGGAATATCGACCAACTTCATCGATATAAAATAATGATAATGAACCAGATTCTCCACCTGACATATGGAAAAAAGATCAGAATCATGGAAAGATATTGTCAGAGGAAAAATATTCGAATAGGTTGTTATCATATACACTATGGAAAATGGTATCTCGGCTATCATTTGAAATATTGCCCAACTTCATTGATATAGAATAATCACCAGGTACCATTCTTTTCAACCGAAATAAGAATACCCTATGCTGATTATTAATTACTATTGAATTCAAACACTATATGACACATAGTTCCATCAAGAACGCTGCTCCACAAAAATTAGGATTTTTATTTTAGACGGAAAGCTGCCCTACAAAATATAGTTGAATACAACCTATTCAAGAATACTGTTCCTCATATGGGTTCACACATATACGTTGATGCTCCTAGATTACATACAGAGAGACAAGCCATGCGCCTAGTGGGCGATGCCACACTCACAAAATCTTGAGAACAGTGAAACAGCGCAGATGAGTCGGAGACCTTTCCTTATTCTACAGATGCTTCCACTCCTACAACAACAGTGAGAAATCACAAAGAAGTCGTTACTCTTCCGATATATTGAACAACTCTTTAGCGAAACTCATAAAACGACTATCACCAAAGAAACTAGTTCCAAGATACACCAATATTCAATACTTCACCTCCTCTTGGCTGCCTTCCTAGGCATGCGCGATGTTTCACGAACATAATAGGCATTTGGGTGTATGATAAATTGACATTGATCATACAGGGCGTGGAAATGAATTCTGAATTGAGACTCTATCACGAATCTGCGATTAGAGGTCTATAAAAATCACAAGTTTCCATCGTTCAAGTTTGAACCCCCTGATTGGGTATGAAAGTGTTGAAAATGAATATTCTCAGATAAATTATGAACATACAAAAATGGATATATATTTATATAAAACAATACATTGAGAATTCGCATTCTCTATGTGATGAGAATATTAACTCTTTTTCAGTTAATTCAATAAAAAACAACTACTTTCCTGGCTATATGCCACGACGAACATTGAATTATATCTATTGAACACACACGATAAGCTTTTGAAAATAAAATATAAAAATTTCTGAAATTGAGAATTTGCATTCTCCTTCAGACAAAAATATGTATATACACACATCATTCTGAATATTCAACAGAAAACAACTACTTTCCTTTGAAGAAGAATATCAATTCTCAATTTCGGAGGATTTTATTCTTTATTTTTCATGTTCCCTTTTGAATGTTCATCAGATATAATTCAATGTTCGACGTGGCAAATAGCCAGGAAAGTAGTTGTTTTCTGTTGAATATTCAGAATGATGTGTGTATATACATATTTTTGTCTGAAGGAGAATGCAAATTCTCAATTTCAGAAATTTTTATATTTTATTTTCAAACTCTTATCGTGTGTGTTCAATAGATATAATTCAATGTTCGTCGTGGCATATAGCCAGGAAAGTAGTTGTTTTCTATTGAATTAACTGAAAAAGAGTTAATATTCTCATCACATAGAGAATGCGAATTCTCAATGTATTGTTTTATATAAATATATATCCATTTTTGTATGTTCATAATTTATCTGAGAATATTCATTTTCAATAATAGGCATTTTCTTCAGTGCGCTTCAAGTGATGAGAAAATAATAATCTGACACCTATTATGGTGCCGAAAATTTGAATAACATATAACAATTATGAATAACCTTCATAGACAAAAATATTCTAACAGGCTATAATGCATTACGGAAAATCATATATCTCTTGTCAGGTGAAATCTCAACCAATTGGGATCAAACAGTATACAACACCCAGATCCATCACGAAAGTTTCTACATAAAAACTTGGATTTTTATTTCAGACAACATGCTCTGGAATTCATTGCCTGTGGAAGTATTCCCAACAGCATATAATCTCCAAAAATTCAAAAAAAATTCCAATACCTACCTCCTGTCCCTATCCTCCCTAGGAACGCACGATGTTCTTTGAACATTATAGGGATTCCCTTTCGTGCGCTCCAATCGATAAAAAAAAAAAAAAAAAAAAATACAGATACGACCTGTTTTGAAATGCTGTCTCCTCCACATATGGGGTTCAGCAACCACATATACGTCAATGCTCCTAGATTCCATCCAGAGAGACAGGTCATCCGCCGGGTGAGTGATGCCACACTCACTGATCCATCAATAACATTGAATCATCGCCGGAAATACGGAGACATTTTTCTCTCCTGCAGATATATTTTCACAAGAAATAATTCTCAGAAATCGCTGCTATCATTCCATCACTAACAATAGCAGTCAGACGGATTCGACACGCCCTATAACCTCCATATGCACCATTTACTGCAAACACGCTCGCTTTTCAAAATGTATTCATACTCAGTTCCCTTCATATTTTGCATAAGAGCTAACGATTTATGTTGAACGATTTCAGCTAATTCCTTGATTATTCAATCTTGGTCAACGTTTTGCATTCTCACGATAGATGACTGCAACAGGCGATATGACACAAATTTTTAATATAGGAATTATACAACAACCAATACTCGATATATCTCATCATTTTGCTTCTTCAGCACATGTTGCTTCATGCTGTCTAATCTTGTGAATTTTTTTCATACAATCATGACAGTTGAAGATTTTTTCTTCATGTTCTTTCCCCAATACACCTATCATTCATCCCCTGTCATTCACCTTGCTACCCCCAGCCATTTACCTTGCTACCCCTTCATTCACCCTCGCCACACCGCCATGCAGGGAATCGTTACGGAAATGTAATTTCATCGTGACATTTGATTCCATACCATGCCAATGTTCCACCAACATCGAATTTTTGTCGTAAAGATATGATACAACTTTCATAAATCCATACCTTTGCCTCACATATTATTACCACTCTTATTGCATTTTCTTCTTCTTCTTATTTTAGTAGAGTGCCAAACGAACCGTAAGTCGCTTAGATCAAAAGTTGGTGGAAAATCGGAGGTAAAAAACTGTGACATGGCTAGAATTGTTACCTACCATCTCCAGATCATGGATCCATTTGTCGTCAAAAAATCGTCCTGTGCGTTTGGGGGGTAGGGGGTAATTTATAAAAAAATATGGATTTTTTTATTCGTGGAAAATATTGATGGGTTCCAGAATTTCCACCCTGTTGAATCTTGATTCCGTGTGAAAAGTAGAACAAATTATAGAAAATTTTGAAATTCACCAATTACATTACGATATATGAGTAAATCATATTTCAAACGGCTATAACTCGAAACTTGTGAATTTACGTTAAATTGCTTTTCCTATACCTCGCATTATCTCAGTAACTACAACGTTTATCAAAAAAATACTTCAAATAATGTCGATGCGCCTATATTTCAAGATGCGAATGGTTCTTTGATTTTGAAAATCGAAGCATAAATAAGGAATATATTGGGGAAAATCATAATACAATGCAGGTAGTACGAAGAACGGCGACTCGCCGCTTTCATACCCTGATTCTCCCCGCAACGCCCGTGGCCGCCCTAGTACGATTACCGTAAATATGAATTACTGAGTGTTACAGAATAGTACGATCTTGGAATTCACGGGAGAAATGGAATTGATCGCTATTTTCCAAGTTAACAGAAATTTATTTTTACTTGCTGTTTGATTGGAAGTGCCCTCCATTTATTTTATGAATGATTCTATCTCGAAAGTACATTTCTTATCCATCAGAGTAAAATGTCAACCATCTCATTTATAAACAAATTGACAGATATTGAAACAAAACATGATGCATATAATATTGAAATAAAAATAAGATATCCTTGTGGAAACTTGAAAAAAAACATTATTTGATACCTATCGAATTGCGAAGTTGTAAATACACGTAAATACGATACAGTGTCCACAAGAACACAAAGCTACGATAATGTTTTTCGATCATGTCTCTTGATGAATCATTATTCCCAAACCAACGTGTTTCGGTGTGAGTTTTTTGAATTTCGAATTAGCGAGTATTATACCTTGACATCAGATACTCAACACCTTTGAATCATCTGAATCAACTTTATCGTGTATAAGGCAACTAATTTAAAGACATTTTTTTTGGTATCATATCCTTGTAAGCCTTGAGATTCATATTTTTGACTTGTTTATAATCTGCTAAAAAATTTGTGTATCTAGGTCATATCTGATGCATACAAAGTCAGGGGAGTTATCTTCTGTAATTTCACTTTGTTCTTTATATGTGTATGAATCAGATGAGTTTTTGTCACTTTTGGAATCACAAATTACGACTCATTAGAACGTTTTTATACATTTGATAATTCCTATTTCCTTGTCGTATAGTGCTTTCTGATTTCCTCGATAAATTCATTTTACTTTTTCGAGATTTTCTCTCCTCGTTTCTCTGGACGTTTCGGGAACGAATCTGCCCCGTTCTGAACTTAAAACTGCAAAACATCTTTCTTTGGAAGTTGCATTTTCATGTTGAGAAGATGAGCAGATTCGTTGCCGAAACGTCCAAAGAAACGAGGAGAGAAAATCCCAAAAAATCAAGTAAAATGAATGTTTAACCTTCTCGATTAACCTACAGACAGTAATCTTCGATTAAGATTTTCCTACCAGGTTTGCCACCAAGTTCGGCATATTTCTGATATAAACAGTTGAAAGTATACCGTTTTTCATTAGAGAATCTGCACCACCTATCAATTTTATCAGATTATCAAATTCTTTGTCATGTGTGGTATGACAACTTTATTCTCACTCAGTGATCCTCTATAATGTTTCCAATTCGATACAAAGCATTGGTTATGATACTTGACTTCCATGGCAAAAAACAATGTTGGTAGTCAATACTAGGTCAAAACTTGACTCTTATTTGAACGTTTTTGGTAGAAAATTCTTTTAGACACATCAAAAATACCTGCACATCAATTTCACTATAGAAAGCGTTTTATTCCTGTCACTATTGTCTCCAGTTTTCAATATTCCTGTGCCAGAAGATCGATTGACCTTTATTTTCATTGGAAATATCATCAATTCTCTGAAGTTCCATATCGATTTGCCTCGCATAGTTTTTTCCGAGGTTTTTTCTTATATTCATACAACTTTCAAATGTTTTTATCGATAATTCTGTACAACGAAGGAGTTGACCATCTTTTCCACAAATGAAACATTTTCTCGATGATTCTGTACTCTGCTGGAAAGGAATCTTCAACTTCAAGACATATTCAAGATCAGTGTCTGAATTGCTAATACTTTCCATCTTTTATCTAGAGAAACATATATTTTATGATAAATTTACAATAATAGATTTCGTTAGCTAATCAATACTTATTTAATTATTGAAACAGAGCACACAGTACCAAATATCGAATAATTAATTCACAATAAGTCACCATTAGATGCAATGGTCAACGCCTCAATGTTGATGTGTATAACGAAAGCGTATGGAACTTTGATAGCCGCGGGTATTGCGGGAAGAATAGGGGTACGAATGCGGCGAAACGCGTTCGTCCGTGGTACCTGCATTGCATTATGATTTTCTAAATATCTTCCTTATTTATGCTTCGATTTTCAGAATCGAAGAACCATTCGCATCTTGAAACATAGGCGCATCGACATTATTCAAAGTATTTTTTTGATAAACGTTGTAGTTACTGAGATAATGCGAGGTATATGAAAAACAATTTAACGAGAATTTACAAGTTTTGAGTTATAGGCGTTTGAAATATGATTCTCTCATATATCGTAATGTAATTAGTAAATTTCAAAATTTTCTATAATTTGTTCTACCCGTCACATGAAATCAAGATTCAACAGGGTGGAAGTTCTGAAACCCATGAATATTTTTCACGAATAAAAAAAAATCCATATTTCTTTATAAATTACCCCCTACCCCCCAAACGCACAGGACGATTTTTTGACTACTAGTGGATCCGTGATCTGGAGATGGTAGGTAACAATTCTAGCCATGTCACAGCTTTTTACCTCCGATTTCCCACGGGGTGAACGATAGGATTCGATTGGCACTCTACTATATGGGTGGCCAGGTAGCCGTGCAGACAGAGTGTCCATATTCTAATCCGCATTCGCTTGCCGGTCGTGGGTTCGAGTCCTGTCGACTGCAGAAATTCTTCTGATGGCCCAAGAAAGTGTTTAGGATCACACGTTAAAAGGTAAGGCCCCCGTCATTCCTTGCTCGCACAAGACTCTCGAAGACTTCCGGGGGTTGCTCGTAAGGGGGCAACCGAATGACGGATAGAACAATTATAGAACAATTTTTTAGAATTTTCAATTTTTAGAAAGGAATAGCGGAAGGGCCTTGAGCGAAACTATTTCTCTGGAGGTGGCTATCAATGAATATGAAAACGATTCAACACCGCACAAAAGGTATATATTAGGAAATATAGTACAGGTCCCAGGGTCTTGATTGACTTCAATTAAAGTTAATCGATGACCGGGCAAAGTTCAACAGTCTCATTCATATTTTTGATGGAATTCTTTTCAAATCCCGATATCCTTCCGAGCTATATGAAGGTTATAGGACGTGTCGAATCCGTCTGACTGCTATTGTTAGTGATGGAATGATAGCAGCGATTTCTGAGAATTATTTCTTGTGAAGATATCTGCAGGAGAGAGAAATGTCTCCGTATTTCCGGCGATGATCCAATGTTATTGATGGATCAGTGAGTGTGGCATCACTCACCCGGCGGATGACCTGTCTCTCTGGATGGAATCTAGGAGCATTGACGTATATGTGGTTGCTGAACCCCATATGTGGAAGAGACAGCATTTCAAAACAGGTCGTATCTGTATTTGAATAAAAATCCAAGTTTTTATGTAGAAACTTTCGTGATGGATCTGGGTGTTGTATACTGTTTGATTTCAATTGGTTGAGATTTCACCTGACAAGAGATATATGATTTTCCGTAATGCATGATAGCCTGTTAGAATATCTTTGTCTATGAAGGTTATTCATAATTGTTATATGTTCGGCACTATATTAGGTGTCAGATTATTATTCTCTCATCACTTGAAGCGCACTGAAGAAAATGCCTATTATGTTCGTGAAACATCGCGCATGCCTAGGGAGTCTGCCAAGAGGAGGTGAAGTATTGAATATTGGTGTATCTTGGAACTACTTCCTTTGGTGAACTTAGTCGTTTTATGAGTTTCGCTAAAGAGTTGTTCAATCTATCTGAAGAGTAACGACTTCTCTGTGATTTCTCAATGTTGTTGATGGAGTGGAAGCATCTGTAGAATAAGGAAAGGTCTCCGACCCATTTGCGCTGTTTCGCTGTTCTCAAGATTTTGTGAGTGTGGCATCGCTCACTAGGCGCATGGCTTGTCTCTCTGTATGTAATCTAGGAGCATCAACGTATATGTGTGAACCCATATGAGGAACAGTATTCTAGAATAGGTTGTATTCAACTATATTTTTTTTTTTTTTTTTATTTACAAGTATGCGCATCAACCAAAGTGGTTATTAGCGCAGGACAAAATAACAGGTACAGTATCAACAGATTACACTAATAATATTTTCTCAAATCTTATCAGCTATGTCGATGTTCGATAAAAAATTCGTCAGGTTCACTTCACTGAAATCGTTTCCGAGGATTTTACGAATGTCTGTGGATATATTGAATATGTCTCGAGCATTACGGTACTTCGGGCACTCTATTAGAATGTGTTTCACCGAGAGATTCGTTTGGCACTGGTCACAGATTGGAGCTTCAGTATGAAGAAGGAGGTGTTCATGGGTGATTTTGGTATGGCCGATCCGTAATCTAGATAGGGTTGTTTGGCATTTTCGGTTTTCCGGTACCCGTTTCCATGGGTATATGGATGATTTGATCTCAGCTAATTTAGATGTGGATTGTTGCCATTGGTTTTGCCATTCACATAATATTTTTTGTTTTGCAAAAGTTTTGAGGTCAGTTGCTACTACTCTTGAGACGATTCTTGATGCTGGGTTCGTTATAGCTTGTCGTGCAGCGGTATCTGCTTTCTCGTTTCCCGGAATACCAATGTGTGAGGGGACCCACATGAAGCGGACAGATTTGTGATATTCCTGGATAGTGTAGAGTTCCTTTTCTATAAATAAGAGAATAGGATTACTTGGGTAGATTATTTTCAAATCCTGTATGGCACTCAGAGAGTCGGATACTATGAGAAAATTATCGGCCTCATGGTTTTTGAGATAGAACAGTGCTTGTAGTATGGCGTATAGTTCTCCATTGTAGGTGCATGTGATTTTCGGCATCTTAAACATTAGTGTATCATTTGGCGTGATTATGGCTGCACCCACTCCCTCTTCGGTTTTCGATGCATCAGTGTATAGGAATACATGATTTCGTAATGCTGATATTTTTTGATGGTAAAATTTCAGCATGATGGTAGGGACTGTTTCAGATTTTTTAAAACAAGTCATGCTCGTGTCACATTTTGGGATACGAATGGTCCAGGGGGGAGGAGTATTTATATCTTGAGGAAATGTTGAGGGCAGGGATATGCTAAGGGTTGCCAGGAGTCTGTTTATTCTTTCATAGAAAGGTGGATCAGTTCTAGGGTGTCTTGAGAGGGTGTCACTGTATCGGGTCGAAAAGACATTAGAGAAGGTTGGGTGAGTTGGATTCGAAGATATAAGGCTGGCGTATGAAAGAGTCAAATATTGCCTTCGGTATTTCAGTGGTGGTTCACCTGATTCGCAGCATATACTCTCGACTGGGCTTGTGTGGTATACACCCAATGCAATACGGAGTGCCTTGTTATGTATGGTTTCTAATGAGTTGAGGACAGATCTTTTGCTGGATGCATAAATGATTGAGCCGTAGTCGATTTTGTTCCTGATGAGAGATTTATACAGCCGGATTAGGGTAATTGAGTCTGCTCCCCAAGATGTGTTCGATAGCATTTTCAGTAGGTTGAGTCTCCTGTGGCAAGCCATAATGAGATTTTCAATGTGAGGTTTCCATGTGAGTGGCCGGTCGAATATCATTCCCAAAAATTTCACTTCATCTACGAATGCGAGGTTTTCATTATATAGTGTAAGAGTAGGGTAATCATTCACAGGTCTTTTGGAGAAGAGTATGCATTTTGTTTTCTGTACAGAGAATTCAAACCCTGTCCTTGCTGACCACATTTCCAATTCTTGAAGGTGCGATTGAAGAATAGATCTCATGGATTCTATATTTTTTCCTTTGATGAATAATATAAGGTCATCTGCGTATAATCTGGCCTTCACTGGAGACTGGACCTTTTTCAGAATATCGTTGATGGCTGTTAGGAATAGGGTGACGCTGATCACAGAGCCCTGTGGGGTGCCGTTTTCTTGTGGAGTTTCCTTTGATAGTTCTCCATCTACTCTCACTCGGAAATGACGATTTTTCAAGAAGTTTTGGATGAATGCTAACATGTTTCCTTGGATGTCCCATTTTTTTAGGGTTTTCAGAATGTAATGTCTCCAAGCAGAATCATACGCTCTTTTTATGTCGAAAAATATTGTTATACATTTTTGTTGGTTAAGGAACGCTTCATGTATATTGGATTCTAACTCGATGAGGTTATCTGTAGTTGATCGTTGCTTCCTGAAACCGCTCTGTTCGTTACAGAAGAGATTTTTAGATTCCAGGAACCAAACAAGTCTCTTATTTACGATTCTCTCCATCAGCTTACATAGACTGCTAGTTAATGATATTGGTCTATATGATTCTACTTCTGATTTTGGTTTGCTAGTTTTCAGTACAGGGATTATGATGGCTTCACGCCATATTTGTGGGAAAGAACGATGAATCCAAACATGATTGATAATGTTCAATAGGACTTTTCTAGCTAGCTCTGGGAGATTCTTGAGAAATAACGGTGGTATGTCATCAGGGCCAGGGCTTGTATTTTTTAGTGTTTCAATCGCTTCATTAAGTTCAGCCATGGTTATATCTATGTTCAGTTGGGAATTGTCAGTGTCTAGAATAGTGATTGGGTTGTTATGTTCTTCAATTTGCTTCGTTTGTCTGAAAGTAGCGTTGTAATTTTTGTTACTTGATTGATTCTTGAAATTATCTGCCAGGATGTCAGCTATGTGTTTACTATTTGTGATCTTATTACCTTCATAAGTCAACCTATTTATGCCGGTGTATGAGTATTTTCCAGATATTTTGTTCACATTTTGCCAGATCTTTGTCATTGGAGTAGATGTGTTGATATTTGATACATATTGTCTCCATGATTCCTTTTTGCTTTTTTTCATAATGTATCTGGATTTGGCTCTGAGTCTTTTGAATGTTAGAAGGTTTTCAGGTGTTTTATGACGTTTATATCTGTTGAAAGCGCTTTTACTATCTTCAATTGCTTTTTGGCATTCTTGGCTCCACCACGGTACGGGGGGGTGTTTTGTTATATGCTTTGTTTTTCCGATGGCTTTTTCAGCTGCACTTATTATTATGTTGTTGAATTGCTGTAAGAGCTGGTCGATATTTTCACTTGTGTGCCATTGATGAAGATTTTCTTCTATGAGGTTTTTGAATAGTGTCCAGTTTGCAGATTTGATTTTCCACTTGTTCGCTGGTTTGCTATCGCTGGAGTTACCTGAATTAAAAGTAATTTGGATTGGATGGTGATCACTGTCATAGAGGGTAGGTAGAACTTCCCATGAGAGTAGGGGGTACGTTGTTGGGTCGCATAGGCTCAGGTCTAAAGCGGATGTGCTACCATTATAAGAGTTGAATCTGGTGTGACTTCCATCGTTCATGAGTGTGAGGTCACATTGGTCCATCAAATCAACTATCAGTTTACCTCTTGGGGTTGAGTGATCACTTCCCCAAATCGTGTTATGACCGTTGAAGTCGCCTACTATTATTCTTGGGTGAGGTATTTGATTCAATAAGATATTCAATTCTTGGTAGGTGATGTCTTGGTTGGGTGGGAGGTAGATATTACATATATTAAACTTGAAATTGCCAGAGTTCACTGATACAGCTATAGCTTCTAAGGGCGTGTTGACAAGTATTTGTTCAGCATCGATAGAGTTTTTCGTAAATATGGTTACTCCCCCACTAGCCCTCAGTGGGTTGTCCCTATTTCGAGAGAATCTGTTGTAATTTTTGAGATTGTGTTCTTTATCATCACGAAAATTGGTTTTTTGCAGACAAATTACACTTGGGTTGTATTCGGAAATGATGAGTTGTAACATTTCAAGATGACAATAGTAGCCATTAATGTTCCACTGCAGGATACTTTTGGAATCCATTGTAGGCATTGAAGGGTTTTAAAATAAGTCTTGGGATGAGTCACTCTCAATTTCAGATATTTGATGGTCTAGGTGGTTCAGTATTTTTTTCCGGAGTTTAGTGCATCGGGTTTTTATACTCCGCTCATTGAGTAGTGGATAAATTTTTTCCAGCATACCACATAAAGCATGTAGGTCTTTGGTGTAATTGAGTGCAATTTGTACAGGTTCTGATGAGCCGTAGGTATTTTCGAATAAGTCAACTATTTGTTGGTAGTTAAGTATGAATGGAGGGGAATGAGTTTCGATGAATGTTTTGGCTGGAGCTGTCATTTTCTCAGATGAATTGGATGTATGTGAATCTTCGAAAGTGGCGTGTTTTGGCTTTTTTGTCTTCTTTTTTTCTGCAGGTAGAGCAAATATTTCTTTAGATCTGGGTTCTTGATTTTGGCTCGTATCTATGGGTGGGTTAATATTTCAGATATGTTCCGTTTGTTTGCTACCCCTTGAGTCGATGTTTCTATAGTAGCAGTTGTTGTGACGCATGTGCGGACGGCTTGGTTAGATTCGATAGATGGTTCTGGGTCTTCTTGTTCTGTAGTGTTTGATTGAGAAATATTATTGATTTCATTGATGGTATTATCGTTTGTTGGATTGGTAGAGGTGTTCGGAGTGTTTGGGCAATTACATTGGTTAGCTATATGTCCAGGCTGTTTACATTTGAAACAAAGTGTTCCTGCTTGGGAGAGGAAAATTCGGTAGGAAGTGTTTTCAAATGTGATAGAGATGGAGTCGGGGATCATTATGTTATCTGGAGGAGAGATGTATACCTGTCTTCGGAAGCTCAGCACATGACTATATTCTGGGTTTGTAACTCCTATTCTGAGGAATGTTATTGCCGACATGAGTTTGAGTCCGAGTTGCTGTAATTCATTCTCGAGTATGTAATGTGGTATTGTTGGGCATACATTCGACATGAGTAAGCGAGTTGATGGGGTAATAAGGCGTCTGGCTTGGAGTGTTTGGTTTTCTATAGTAATGGAACCATGTTGGTCCATAAAAGAGTCGACTATATCTGTGCTGGAGAGATATATACATATTCTATTGTTTGTTATTCTAGATGAAAACAGTATGTTTTTTGGGTTCACTTTTGATCCTAGTCCGAAAATATATTCCTGTAATTTGACGCCTTCGATGGAGTTGAAAACTATAGCCTGATTCTTGGATGGAAATTGGTGCTTGGAGAGTGCTGCAGAGTATGATTTTGCTTGTTGGGTTGTAGTTGATTGATGTGGTGTTGGTGGGTTTACTGCCTCATTTAGTGTACCCCTGTAGTCAGGAGCCACAGTTGTGTTGTCGCCCATATTCAAAGTTTATGAGTCGGTTTCGCTCGACACATATTCTGAATACGGGCCTGACCTCGAAGGCCTGTGCTGTTGGATGATTTCCGCGGGTTTTTTGACTACTTGTTTTTCTGCTCGTTCGTACGTTTATCGTTCACTCGATTGAGATATTTCATGCATATAGTATCTACTAGTAGGTAACTACTCACGAGAATTGTCTTCGTAATATGGTGACACTGGGTATCACTCAGAACGTGGGCACTACTGCACTTTTGGGAAAATTTGGTTCTCTATATTCAGTAATATTTAGATAAACTGTGGCAGCTGATTATTGGCACGTTTATAGTACCGCTAACAGAGCCGGACTCCAACTATATTTTGTAGGGCAGCTTTTCGTCTAAAATAAAAATCCTAATTTTTGTGGAGCAGCGTTCTTGATGGAACTATGTGTCATATAGTGTTTGAATTCAATAGTTATTAATAATCAGCATAGGGTATTCTTATTTCGGTTGAAAAGAATGGTACCTGGTGATTATTCTATATCGATGAAGTTGGGCAATATTTCAAATGATAGCCGAGATACCATTTTCCATAGTGTATATGATAACAACCTATTCGAATATTTCTCCTCTGACAATATCTTTTCATGATCCTGATCTATTTCTCATATGTCAGGTGGATAATCTGGTTCATCATCATTATTTTATATCGATGAAGTTGGTCAATATTTCGAGCGATAGCTGAGATACGATTTTCTATAATGTATAATAGCCTGTTTGAATATTTTTTTGATATACAAGTCTCCTCATAATTAATTTATGTTTTCATGTTCTGGTACATTGTCATCAGTTCATATTTTTCATCACTTGGAGCACACGAAGGAAAATCCTTATAATATTTGAAGAACATCGTTCGTACCTTGAAGAGGAAAGGATATTCAAACTGACTGGGAGTGTTGCACTTGATTAGAGACAGAGATGATTTTCCGAATATTTTCGTCTCAGAAGTTAATTCATAATTATTGGTATACGTTGTTTGAATGTTTGGTGCTGCAATATGCGTCAGATTATTATTATTATCTATCTCTTGAAGCACACGAAAGCAAATACCTATTATATTCGAAGAAAATCATGCATATGCTAGAAAAGGAGGTAGGTATTGAAGTTTGAACTTTTGAAGATCTTGGAACCATTCCTATGGTAAACTTAGTCGTTTTATGAGTTTTGGTGACGAGTTGCTCGACATATTCATGATTGGTGAAAACAGGATGCGTTGTCTGAATTTGTTGAGTGCGTCTAACTGGTATTGCTTGCGGTGAGCTGATAGCAGGAATTTCTGAAAATTATTTCCCGTGTATCTGTAGAAGAAGTGAATAAAGATCGATGACTTTTCTGTGATGTATCAATGTTGTTAAACAATCAGTGAGTGTGGAAAACCCATATGTGGAACCGTATTCTGAAACAGGTCGTATCTGTATTTTGTAGAGTAGCATGTTGCCTGAAATGAAAATCCTAGTTTTTGTGATAGATCTAGGTGTCGTATAGTGTTTGATCTCGATTCTTGTTTAGGATCAGTATTAGTATCTTCATTTCGGTTGAGATGAAATGGTACTTTTTGATCATTTAATATCAATGAAATTGGATGACATTTCACCTGACAATAGATATATGATTTTCTGTAATGCATGATAGCCTGTTCGAATATTTATGTCTAAGGAGATAATTCATAATTAGTACTATGATAGGTGTCAGATTATTTTTTCATCACTTGCAGCTCACGAATGGAAATGCCTATTATGTTCGTGAAATATCGCGCATGCCTAGGGAGGGAAATAAGGTTTTCAATATTGGTGTATCTTGGAACTACTTCCTTTGGTGAAATAAGTCGTTTCATGAGTTTCGCTAAAGAGTTGTTCAACATATCTGGAGAGAAACGACTTTTTTGTGATTTTTCAATGTTGTTAATGGAGTGGAAGTATCTGTTGAATAAGGTAAGGTCTCCGAATCTTTTGCGATGTTTCGATGGTCTCAAGACTTAGTGAGTGTGGCATCGCCCACCAGGCGCTTGTCTCTCTGGATGTAATCTAGGAGCATCAATGTATATGTGTGAGTGCTGAATCTATATGAGGAACAGTATTCTCGAACATGTTGTATTGAACTATATTTTGAAGAGCAGCTTTCCGTCTAAAATAAAAATCCTAGTTTTTGTGGAGCAGCGTTCTTGATGGAACTATGTGTCATATACTGTTTGAATTCAATAGTTATTCATAATCAGCATGGGGTATTCTTATTTCGGTTGAAAAGAATGGTACCTTGTGATCATTCTATATCGATGAAGTTGGGCAATATTTCAAATCATAGTCGAAATACCATTTTCCATAGTGTATATGATAACAAACTATTCGAATATTTTTCCTCTGACAATTTCTTTTCATGATTCAGATCTCTTTTTTTATATGTCAGGTAAAGAATCTGGTTCATTATCATTATTTTATATCGATGAAGTTGATCAATATTTCAAATGATAGCCGAGATACCATTTTCCATAGTGTATATGATAACAACCTATCCGAATAGTTTTCCTCTGACGATATCTTTTCATGATTCTGATCTTTTTTCCATATGTCAGGTGGAGAATCTGGTTCATTATCATTTTATCGATGAAGTTGGTCGATATTCCGAGCGATAGCTGAGATACGTTTTTCTATAATGTATAAAAGCCTGTTTGAATATTTTTTGAATTACAAGTTTCCTCATAATTAATCTATGTTTTCATGTTCTGCTACATTGTCATCAGTTCATATTTTTCATCACTTGGAGCACATGAAGGAAAATCCCCATAATGTTTGAAGAACATCGTGCGTACCTTAAAGAGGATAGGCTATTCAAACTGACTGGGAATGTTTCACTTGATAAGAGAGAGATGATTTTTTCCGATAATTTTCGTCTCAGAAGTTAGTTCATAATTATTGGTATACGTTGTTTGAATGTTTGGTGTTGTAATATGCGTCAGATTATCATTATTAGTCATCTCTTGAAGCACACGAAAGCAAATACCTATTATATTCGGAGAAAATCATGCTTATGCTAGAAAAGGAGGTAGGTATTAAATTTTGAACTTTTGAAGATCTTGGAACCATTCCTATTGTAAACTTAGTCGTTTAATGAGTGTTGGTGAAGAGTTGCTCGACATATTCATGATTGGTGGAAACAGGATGCGTTGTCTGAATTTGTTAAGTGCGTCTAACTTGTATTGCTAGCGGTGAGATGATAGCAGGAATTTCTGAAAACTATTTCCCGTGTATCTGTAGAAGAAGTGAATGAAGGTCGATGACTATTCTGTGATGTAACAATGTTGTTAAAGAAACAGTGAGTGTGGAAAAACCCATATGTGGAACCGTATTCTGGAACAGGTCGTATCTGTATTCTGTAGAGTAGCATGTTGCCTGAAATAAAAATCCTAGTTTTTTGTGTAGCAACTTTCGTGATAGATCTGGGTGTCGTATACTGTCTGATTTCGATTCTTGTTCAGGATCCGCATTAGTATCTTCATTTCGGGTGGAAAGATCACCTGACAAGAGATATCTGATATTCAGTAATGCATGATAGCCTGTTCGAATATTCATGTCCAAGAAGTTAATTCATAATTTGTACTATAATAGGTTTCAGATTATTTTTTTCATCACTTGCAGCTCACGAATGGAAATGTCTATTATGTTCGTGAAACATCGCGCGTAGGCTAGGTAGAGGAATAAGGTATTGAACATTGGGATATCTTGGAAATACTTCCCTTGGTAAGTTTAGTCATTTTATGAGTTCCGCTAAAGAGTTGTTCGATATATTATTTGGAAATTGATGACGAAAGAATATGTCGTCTTTGCTTACCGTATTCGTCTGACAGGTATTGCTATAGTGATGGAATGATAGCAGAGATTCCTGAAAGTCATTTCCCTTGGGAGTATCTGGAGAAAACTGTGAAGGCGCCGACTTTCCTGTGATGTTTCAATGTTGTTAATGAAGTGGAAGTATCTGTGAATCGTGAGAGGTCGTCAACTCATTTATGATTTTTCGATGTTCTCAAGACTTAGTGAGTGTGGCATCGCCCACTAGGCGCATGGCTTGTCTATCTGGACGTAATCTAAGAGCATCAACGTATCTGTGTCTGCTCAATGCCATATGTGGTAACAGTATTCTGAAACATGTCGTTTCTGTATTTTGTAGAGTTGCTTCTTGTCTGGAATAAAAATCCTGTTCGAATACAATTGTTATTATTAATTAGCATAGTGAATCTTCATTTCGGTTTGAAAAGAATGCTACCTTTTGATTATTCTATATTGATGGAGTTGAGCAATATTTCAAATGATAGTCGAGATACGATTTTGAATATCATGAGGATACTTGAACTGCCTGGGAATGCTGATAGCAAGAGAAAAAATAAATTTTCGCCGTGTACATTAGTCTCTCCGAATATTTTTGTCTGAGACCACAATTCATAATTGGTTATGTTGTTCATATTTTATTTGGTTAGAATGGTGCGCCATCATCATATTATGTTATCGAAGCGATATTCCAATTGTGCTGTTTTTGTGATGTTTCCGTCACATTTTGACGCATGTGTGATCTGTCTCCTCTGCAAAACGCCTCATATGTCACGTGGCATCTGTCAAGTGTCATCTATTTATCAGCATGTGTAGCGAGGTCGTACAGAGAGAAGAGTATTCTATTCGCGCCTCTAATGTCAGTATTATTAAGAAGGCCCAATACTAGCTTTATGGGAGATAACATAAAAGTATATGTTATTCACGGCTCCTCAATCTTTAGTGATATCTCGCAAACATTGAATCTTTGCGCATATCAATGTATTTGCGTGTTCGTCCCTAGGAGTACTCTTTATTTCCAATGGCAGGTATGGGTTTGCTGCTCCTATAGCTTCTATGAGGAATATAAATTGGAATTTATGATGTATTTTCTGTTGGTTTGTTGGGTATGATGTAAAGTCATACGTCTCCCAAATATTTCATCTGATTCCGGTTCTTAATCGTCCTGTATATTACATTTTTCCTCGTGGTAGTTCACAACTTGGAAGATAGAAAGCTGTTATCAGGTTTTCCGCTGACTATCGAGTATTTTCATTCATTATTCAGATTTTCATCGCATTCACACCTGCTGAGGCGGAAAACAGTAAAGGTAAGGCCTTTCCAAATGCTTTATAACACATTTTTTTTATAAACTGGGCGGTTCTGAAATAAGTGTGAAAATTTCATACCCCGAGACTCATATACTATCGAATGACACCAAAGAATTTAGGGGATCAAACATTTGGGAGTGATGCCCCATTTTACACCTAGAGTTCTACGCTTTGACGATTGTTACGTTCTCTCTACATGAATTTTGGTGTGGGGGATGCTGAGTTCAAACATTTGATTTGTTTTATAGGGGCGAACTTGATTTTTTCCTGTTTTCGTTCAATTTTCCGGATGAAATTTCTAGTTAATTTAAAGAATTAGAAAATATCTGATATGAGACTATTATGTATTGATGTTCTGAATATATGTATATACTTATTACAAAAACACCTCGTATAGACGCAAGATTTCTGCAGTTCTGATCATGTATACTTTGCTCGATCTATCCGAGCGCGCAACTGGTAATTCTAATAAGGAATATCGCTGGATTCGAATGAAAATTTGCCTTCATTATAAGATCTCTATGTGACAGATTTTTGTAGTGCTGCCTGGGTATGCTTTCATGATATATTAGATCACCTGAAACATGATCCTCACGTTGCTAACCCTTAGTGTCTCTAACCCATACATTGCGAGTTTTGGTGGAGAGTTGTTCAACATAGTTCACGAACCAACCAGAATACTTCCTATGATGTAACACAGAGCTGTTATATGAGTTCTGGTAAAGAGTTGTTTGACATATTTCACGAACCAACCACGGAGTTTTAGTAAAGATATTTTCGATATATTCCAAGGTGGACGGTGAAAGGATCTTTTTTCTTTGTCGTTTGATGCAAAATGTTTAGCATTATCAGTCTTGTATATTTAGAGCTTTCCAGATACCTATAATATCATTTTTATTTCCGCCTCTAAGTATGATGATATCTATTTAGAATCTGCATATAGGTCTATAAAGAATCTTTCTTGTAGAGTAGTTGACAGATAAATGTTATTGTTTGATATATTTCACGGGTTCTTCCTTTGGTGAAGCACAAAATAGTTTTACGAGTTTTGGTCGAGAGTTGTTCGACATATTTGTCTAATATATGTTTGCTGGTCATGCCTGAAGTAGGCAGTTCTTGCAGCGAGTTTCTCTGTATATTTTCTCATTGTCGCCCTGCATATTGCTCGAAATCAACAGTCAGAGGAGTCATCTATCATATGTTGCCTGTCTAATATGTTTGAATGATGTGTCTCGTTTGCTTTTGACGAGGTTCGTGGTACCATGAAGTACTGAAAGTATATTCAGTATACATCGTGTGTACTGAATATAAGCGTTCGCTTTCGGTGGAACAATGAACCCATACTGATCAGGTGGAAACGTAACTCGCGGTTTTTCGTTATCAAACCATCTTATACAGCGTCTGCATTTATTGTCGAATTCCATAATTTCCCTTTCAACATGTTTCTCTATCTGACCGATTGATTTATTTTTTATTACCCTGTGTTTACATTTCTTCTTATAATAGGTATGTTAATATGTCTCATGATTATGTACCGCTCTCAGTTTGCCTGGTCATCAATTAACGTTAATTAATATCAATTAAGACCTGTAACAGGATTCCTAATATATATCTACTCCCGATATTCAAGTTTCCTCAAATATCTCTAGAACGGCACAAAATATCGACAATCTGAATCGAAAAATACCCCAACACTCCTGTCGACTTCCGCAACGACCTACCACATGGAGAAAGTCCGAACATTATATCACGAAAAACAAAGAAAAATGTACGATGTCATGACGCGAATTAATTCTAAGTTCATTGAAAAAAAAAAGTGAGCGACAATTGTATGTTTTTTGCCCAAAATTCATAGAAATCAAGACGATCAACGAGAAATTCTGTATACATTTTTACTCAAAATTGCCTCTCTTCTGGAAAAAAAATTGGAAAAGTAATATTTTTGATGAGATTTTTTCAAATCCCGATATTCATATTTTCTGAAATATTTCGAGAACGGCACAAAACATCGAGAATATAAATCGAAAAATACTCCAACACCCTTGTCGCCTTTTGCAAAGGCCTACTACATGGAGAAAGTCCGAACACCGTATCACGAAA
Organism: Phaedon cochleariae; assembly: GCA_918026855.4. Taxonomy (NCBI): domain Eukaryota; kingdom Metazoa; phylum Arthropoda; class Insecta; order Coleoptera; family Chrysomelidae; genus Phaedon; species Phaedon cochleariae. Next base: position 28,741,273 of record OU896708.1, read on the forward strand.
AACAAAAAAATTAGTACGACGTCATGACGCGAAATAATTCAAAGTTCATTGAATAAAAAAGGTGAGAGACAAGTGTATGTTTTGTCGCCCAAAATTCGATAGAAATCAAGACGACCAACAAAAAAGTCTTCATAAATTGTTACTCAAAATTGCCTCTTTACTGAAAAAAAAAATTGGAAAAGTATTATTTTCGATGAAATTTTTCAAACTCTCGATATTCATATTTTCTCGAATATCTCGAGAACGGCACTGAATATCGAAAATTTAAATCGAAATATACCTCGACACCATTGTCGACTTCCGCATAGGCCTACCACATGGAGAAAGTCCGAACACCGTTTCACGAAAAACAAAAAAATTAGTACGACGTCATGACGCGAAATAATTCTAAGTTCATTGAAAAAAAAAAGAGGTGAGTGACAATTGTATGTTTTTTCCCAAAATTCGATAGAAATCAAGACAACCAACGAGAAAGTCTTCATAAATTGTTACTCAAAATTTCCTCTTCACTGGAGTCCCGATATTCTTAATTTCTCAAATATCTCGAGAACGGCACTAAATATCGAAAATCTAAATCGAAATATGTTCGGTATCCGCGTGTTCTGTTCAATTTCTGATGATGCATAAATTATTATCATTAATTTTCCTTCGCTTGTCTTCCGACATAATTACACACACTGTAGCTGTTTAAAGCAGTGTGATTTTGATCCTTAAATGGGTAGAACTAAGAAAGATTTATTTGGTATATTACCTCAAAAATGCGGGTAAATAAATGGTAAACAAGTGGTAAACAAACTTGTTAATTGAATGTTACATTTGAACATCGAAAATATATAATATATGTACCTATTTGAAAAAAAAAATTAGGTATATATTATGGTATCATGTCATATAGGTATAGCGACAGTCTCATTCTTAAAATTTTAATATAAATCAGTCTCCCAAATTGAGATTTAATATTGTACTTGCAAAAATTTCATCGTCTTCTCCTACTGGTCTATTGGTGAATTCAGAAAATACATTTGATGATTCAGACCAGCCTGCAGTATTTTTATACTATTAATGTTCACCCCGGCGGACACTGTGGCTTTTGAATAATTCGGTATTGATTCCATTATCCCTCAATATCGTCTTCATCCACCTGCTAATTGTAGTGATCTATATTTGTGGCAACACATAACTCTGGTTTCATATTGAAATAAGGAATAGCTAGAATAGAATACTTATTTTTGGAACTGATGTTTTGATTCTTTCAGATATTCTGAATTCGAATTGTCCCTCATGTATAATCATACCACTCAATCTCATTTTCGACATAGTTTGCACCCTATGAGCAGTTGTAAGGGCTATCAACATGACCAACTTCTAGGTAAGTTTCTCCAGACTAATCGAGTGTAAGGGGTACAGAAAACTGAGATATCGCAATACTGGTTCCGGGTTCTAAGTGGATGTATATCTTGTAGCAGTGGGTTTGAAACGGTTTGATGTTGCTCGCTCCCCTTAACAATCTTCTGATTATTTTCTCATCATCGATATTCGGGTGGAGAATGGGATTCAGTGCTGATCTGTGACAGTTGACAACGGAATACGAGTTGCCAGTCTCTATAGCCTTGATCAGGAATTCAATATAAGTATTCAAATTATAGGTAAGGGGGTTGTTTTTATGTCGATACAGAATTGCCAATATATTTTGTATGTGGCTGAGTACTGTTTGAGGGTACCTGCTGTTATAGATTCCAGGATGATTGGAATTGCGGCCTGTGGAACCCCCCTTTTAGCAAACGTTAACCTGATAACTTCCCTGCTACCAGGGGAAATTTGCCCGTTCAAAGGGTGGCTCTCCCTGAAAGGATATGATAATAAATATTTATTCGGTTTGACAATTATTGGGCTTTGTGTCAATAGGCTTTTTAACAGGGGGTCCCACAGTTGTGATGGCCAGTTTGGAACTATAAGAATTCCACAGGCCCTTTCCTGGACAATATTTTCCAGGACTCAGGTGGTTATAGAAAAGGGCGGGAAAGAGTAGAAAAATTATTGCTCCAACTAATCGTGAGAGCGTCTACTGACAAAGAGTCTGGGTCTGGAAACCAAGAAACGTATTTGTTGCATTTAGCATTCAGTTTAGTAGCGAAAATATCAATTTCCGGTTGGCCAAAACACTGCACAATATGATCGTAGGCTGTTCGATTCAATTCATATTCTACGTTTGAGTTGAAGGGATGTATGAGGCAAATACCAGATTATTCTTTGATCCACATCAATCCCACAACGATCTCGTGATTTCATTAAGATTTACATATTGTATGTTACCAAAACGATTAATACAGGAAATTGCAGTAACATTGTCAATCCTGAACAAGATGTGAATATTACTTGTATTTTTGGCAAAGACTTCAGGCCATAAAACGCCGCTTTGATTTCAAGATAGTTTATATGGTTCTGTTTTTCCTCGAAATTCCAGAACCCATTTCTCCGCTGACCTTGGCAGAAGGTCCCCCAATCTGTTGGTGATGCGTCTGAATAGATTTCTAACGTTATTTCCTTTGTTTTTTTTTTTTCCAATATGTGTTCAAATTTCCATTCCACCAATCTAATTCATGAATGAGATTGGTTGGAGTTTCCATCCATTTCTCATAATTTTTATTAGGTTGGCTCAAAGCTTCTAATTTTGCTATTTCCAGAGGTTTGACGTGCAACCAAACATAATTGATGGCAGGGCAGGCTGCAACTAGTTTGCCAAATACCACTGCAAATTCCCTTATTCGACATTTTTGTTTAATAATCAATTTCTTCAACAGTTGTAAGAATTTTTTCTTTCGTAGATGATATGCACATCTTTTGCGTATTATATAAAGATCCTATATAAAAATGTTAGCTCTTGTGTAGGCACCAAGTTACTTTTTTCTAAATTGACAATGAAACCACAACAAGGTACCAGAGCTTCTACTGTTATTGAAACAAATTCCTCGCATTAAATTTTATCTTTGCCGATTAAGAGAATGTCATCTAAATAAGCAACTAACACAACACCTTCCATTCTGAGGTTGGTGAAAATATAGGGTGCTACATTGAGTCCGAATGGTAAGCAATTGAATTCAAATAAACTGTTGTTGAAATTAAATCTCAGATATTTCTTATGGTCTCCATAGATCGGTTACAAAAAATATGCATTCTTCAGATCGATATTGGCAATGAAACAGTTCTTGTGTAATAGCCTTGGAACTGTTCTGGAGTCTTCCATCTTGAAATGTGGAGCCTCTATGGAAGTATTGAAGTTTTTCAGGTTCAAAATGAATCTATATTTACCATTCTGTTTCTCTGTTACAAAGTAAGAAGATAAGTATTGATTTTCATCAGGTGAACATTTCGAGATGGACCCCATTTCAAGAAGCTCCGAAATTGAGTTCGTTTATTTATCAATTTGTGACTTTGAAATATGAACAATAGGTTCATCACGCTGGAGGGGGGGGAAATGTATGAAAGGGAATTTTCACCCCCTTGACCCAACGTAAAAATCCTCTTGTCTCTGGTAAACCTCAACCAATTTTCATGAAACTCATGGAGGGTACCTGCATATTTCGAAGTTACCTGGTTTGTCGACGGTTGTGATATTGATAGTGGAGTTTCGTCTGATGATTTCTCCCTCCGAAGTCTGCTTCCTCTCTCCTCTTCTCTTTTTTCTGCATCTTGTTTTTGACGCGCCTGTAGTTTAAAGCAGCCATTGGTTGGTTTCTTGGATAAGTATAGTGGTTGTAGGCACTGTTGATGTGCTTGGCTTCGAAATAGGAAAGAAAGTATTATTGATTCTTTCGATTTCTAAACTTTTTCATCGCTTGAAAGATTCATTAAAATCTTTTCCAAATAAATATTTACCGACCATGGAGAACTCGATAACCTTTTGGCATTCAGAATTGACGAAAGGCACTATGTGGTAACGTCTGTGCAATGACAAGGTGTTATGAGCGTTTGCTAAGATTTGAGAAGCATCTGCTACCTTGGTCAATGTATCAGATGAGTCATCAGGGGACTTGGGTCACATCTGATTGATCATAGGCCCAATGGCAGATAAAGCATGTCCTATTCGTTGTTGTATGCTTGTCATAACCCTATCATGAGAGACTGCAGGGTCAGGAAGGCACGCCCTAATTCCACTGTTCCCCACTGGGGGGTTCATACAGTTTTTTTTTTTTTTAATTGGGTATTTAGACATGATTTCTTCCCTTGTATCTTTGGGTAGGCCTTGTTGGAGTTACGCTGTCCATCTCAGGATTATTTCATTATGTAACTCTTCGCCCTCGGAGTTTTCTGCGGGTGGTCTAACTCCTAGTGCCTCGAATGATGAGTTAGGTAGTGCAATATCATTAATTACGGGCTCATTGACTTGAACAACTTCGGGATTTGGAATTTGTTCAACAGGGGCCATGTTTTGTATTTCGAGAGGGTCCAATTTGCTCTCCATTCTCCATGGCCTGGCAATCAATGATCTCAACTTCCTCATCAGAAACATCAGACGAATCTTTAAATTCGAACTGGATCAGTTTTATTTCACTTACGGTAACGCTTGTTACCCTTACTCATCTGGTGATCGCTCGATACCATCAGAGTTATATTTGAAATAAGTTTCTTGTTGGGCAGTTTTGTATGAACTGACTGAATTCATTGAGATAACGCACGTTATCTATTCTCTTCAGGTGATCGCACGATACCATCAGAGTTGAATTCAAGTGCTGAGCTAAAAATTAATTTCATTATTATTTTCAACTTACCGGAATTTCTCGATTGCTCAGAGCTATCGGAAGATAATTCTTCTTCTAATATATTTTCCCTAAGTTTGTCCAATTCCTTTCTCAATTTCTTGAAACGCTCATTCTTTGTTTGTTCCTCTTTGTCTAATTATCGTTTCGGCATTTCAAATAACTAATAAATCTTGTCACCGTCAGGTACGAAAACGGAATGATCATCCTTATCAGCGGTATTCAGTGGTGAGGTATCCCGAGGTTTTTATATACTTTTTTGTGCTCTACTATAAAAACGTACCGTCACGTATGAGATTCGGAAACTACAGTGTGTGTAATTATGTCGGAAGACAAGCTCGGAAAATTTGGATTAATCTTCCTTCAGGTAAGTCGATTAATCTTACAATTATCAATTATTGATTACTCATTTCGTGAAATATCAGTTACAAGATTTCCCCCTTTATAACATTCTCGGCAATACCGATGAGATGGCGATGGATATTTCCATGCCATTGTGTTGTTGAGTAGAGTGTCAGTGTCAACGAAAAAAGATCATTCCCGACATCAATATTCTTCCATCGAGATCAAGTGTTATATTCGCACCCAATAGCCGAAAGCCAGCAGAGTTCGAACTCCAAACGGAATTACCTGATGCCCATTCGCTGCAGCTCCATAGAACCTGCCGGAAGAAAGGTAAGGATTTCTTGTAATGTGTCGGTGACTTTCAATTTGATCTAAGCGTATACAGTCCACTTAGCATACTCAGACATAAATTGGTTCTTCGAGCCGGATTTGAAGGTTCCTGACCTGATTTGTGGATTCATAATAATTTATGCATGATTAGTGACTCCTTGTGCAGCATATCTAATGCTATAACACGCGAATCACGACATATTCTCTATCTTGATTAGCCGAAAACTCAAGTATAAGCAAACTCTCTGTATTGCTCTGTGTATCTGCGCGAATATTATTTGCTTGATTGAAGTTATTTTGGCTCGAGTAATTAGACTACTGAGTGTCCACCTCATATCAAAACTGGTAATTAAACTATGGCATCGGACGCAAAAAAACTGAAACAATTGATTGCTCTAAGATCTACTGAGGTAATAAAATTAAATGAAATGAAGAGGGTAGCTGAGTTATGTCTTGCAGATCGATCTTATCACAATAGTTTTAAGTGCAGATCTAAATTGCTAGAATCAATTTATGAAACATTTGATAAACATCACTCATCTATAATTTCTTTAGTATCCGCACAGGAAGATGGTGATCTAGCGCCCCAAAATGAGATTTTCTCAATTTTCGAAAATGATTACTTTGATTGCCAGGCTATATATATGCAGCTTTCTGATGATATTCACCACTCTACACTGAATAACCTTGAAACGACAGCGTCTAGCTCACGTCAACAAAATGTGAAACTTCCTAAAATTGAACTTCCAAGGTTTGACGGCGATCTCAAATCCTGGCAAACATTCAAGGATATGTTCGATTCTCTCATTTACCACAATGATGCACTTTCAAGCGTGAAAAAGTTCAATTACCTCATAACTTCATTGCGCAATGCCCCGTTAACCCTAGTCAAATGTACTCCACTGACAGCTCAGAACTACATAGTTGCCCACAATGCATTGAATGAACGGTATGATAATAAACGCTTGATTGCTACATCTCATTGGCACGCGATCGAACAAACGAAGAAGCTTATAAATAATGACAACTCTCAAAATCTGCGTGTTCTCTTGGACACATATTCCGAAAATGTTTCGGTGCTAAAAAACCTTGGGTTTCCTGTGGAAAAATGGGATTTTGTGCTTTTCAATATGCTGTTCGATCGCTTGGATAATAATACTGCCACTCGGTTTGAACTCGAATGTGGTTCAAACTTACAAGACGGAAACTTTTATGCAACTCTCAAGAATTTCCTAAATAAACAATGCTCCGCATTGAACTCTGTGAATAATTCTTTCCCAAGCTCTTTTAAGAAATACGACTATCCTAAGATAAAAGGGAATGTCCCATTCTCTCACTCTCCAAAACCCGAATTCTCATCTCTGGTCGTTGGGTCTGATAGCAAAAACTCTTGTCAGTTATGTAATGAAGATCACAATATATATAATTGCTCTGTTCTTCTATCCAAATCTCCAAATGAAAGGTTTTTATTGTCTAAAAGTAACAAATGGTGTACCAATTGCCTTGGGTTCAGACACACCTCGACACAATGCGCTTCTAAGTCACGCTGTCTCACATGCTCGGGTAAGCATCACAGGCTTCTTCAAATGGAAAGGACATCCGCTCAACTCAATAATACCGCCCTCTCTAACATATCTACCTCTGATATGCCAACTCAAAGCGCTTCCGTCGTACAAAAAGATTGTATTAATAATAGTCAAATTCAGTCATCAACTAACTTGTTTACTCACTCTAACAGCACGGTTCTATTGTCAACAGCTGTTGTACAGGTACGAGATGTATATGGTAATTTTTAGAAGGTGAGAGCTATATAAGATAGTGCGTGCCAGTCTCATTACATCTCAAGCAAATGTGCAAATAAACTGGATTTATCACAGACTAGTACCGTAGTTGTAATCTCGGGAATAGGCAGGACAAACTCGCAGTCTACAAAAATGATTTCTTGTACAATCAAACCCTTCAGGAAAGATGAGCCACACTTCTCATTAGATTTCATCGTCTTGCCTAAAATTTGTTCAGCCATGCCCAATGTCAATATTCCCCAAGATGTATGTTGTCCGTTTTCCAATCTCGAGTTAGCTGATCCAGAATTTAATATATCCATTTCAGTGGATATGCTTTTGGGAGCCGATATATTCGGCTATATTCTGACCGGTAATAGATTAGCAAACTCCGTAAATGACCCAGTGGCTCTCGAAACCATATTTGGTTGGATCATCATGGGTAAAATGAGTTATTCGCAATCTACTCCTCCGCTCGTGAACACTTTCCTCACAACTACTGATCTCTCGCTAGAGAGCATGGTTAAAAAGTTTTGGGAATTGGATCAGGTGCCCTCTACTCTCACTCGTTCTCTCGAAGATATTCTCGCAGAAAATCATTTTCAAAAAACAGTCATACGAACTCCTGCTGGTCGTTATGAGGTATGTCTTCCATTCCGCGGTCCAGAACCAGCCTTTGTTGGATCTCGTGATATAGCATTACGAAGGTTCATGTCTTTGGAAAAACGTTTGATCAAGAATCAGTCTTTACGTGAACAATATTGCGATTTCATGAGGCACTATCTGAACTCAGGTCATATGAAACTTGTTCCAAACCAATCTCTTCACTCCTCAGCATATTACATTCTCCATTTATGTGTTGTCCGTCCAGACAGCTGCACCACTAAGTTGAGAGTCGTATTCGATGCCTCAGCTAAAGATCCCAGGAACACATCTCTCAATGATACCCTATTTCCGGGACCAAAACTTCAGAAAGATCTCGTTTCTATTTTGTTGAGATTTCGACTACACCCTATTGTTTTCACGGCTGATGTGAAGCGAATGTCCAGGCAAATTTGTTTGTCCGAAGATCATTTTGACTTTCAAAAAATCCTGTGGAGATTTCCTGAGTTAGAACCAATATCTGACTATGCTCTCACCACGGTTAGTTTTGGTGTATGTTCCTCTCCATTTTTGGCTATACGCACCCTCATGCAATAAGCTCAAGATTATAAGTCTCAGTTTCCTAATGCTTCTCAGATGATTTGTAGGGATGTTTACATGGACGATATTGTAACAGGATGTAACACAATCTCTGAAGCTCTTTATTTGCAGAAGGAGTTAGTACATCTCATGGCTTCTGGATGTTTTGAGCTTCGTAAATGGGCTAGCAACTGTCAGGCCATTTTATCCCACCTCTCCTCAAATATTCTCCAATATGATCCTTTATCGTTTGATGCTGATAGCGCATCAACTGTGAAAATTCTTGGGCTTCAGTGGAGTCCGACCAGTGATTTATTTTCCTTTCGTGTTAATACAACAAATTCCTGTTGCACGAAACGTGCAATTTTGTCAGAATTAGCCAGGGTTTTTGACCCACTGGGCTTTCTCGCCCCTTTTACTTCATATTTGAAAATCCTCATTCAACGCCTGTGGAGTATGGGCATTGAATGGGACCAAGAACTCCCGAAGATCATTCTGATCATTTGGAATCAGATTAGGAAAGATTCTAGTTCTCTGTCACGCATTCAAATACCAAGAATTGTCGCATCTTCTCGACAATCGCTTAAAATCCATGGCTTCTGTGACGCTTCTGAGAAGGGTTATGCTGGCGTGGTCTATATTAGAGCCTTCAATAACCAAGGAGATATTTCTTCTTACCTCTTATGCTCGAAGTCTAGAGTATCACCCTTGAAAAAGATATCAATACCCCGTCTCGAACTCTGTGGTGCTCTTTTATTATCGAATTTGCTAGAATTCGTTCAAAATAGTTTTGAAGATATTATTTCCGTCTTCCAAATGTTTGCCTGGACAGACTTCACGATAGTCTTGACTTGGTTAAATAACTCCCCCCACAAGTGGGCAACTTTTGTCTCCAATCGAGTGACTCAAATACAGGAAAAAGTTCCCTCATCTCTTTGGAGGCATGTTCGAGGAGAAGAAAACCCTGCAGACCCTGCGTCGAGAGGTCAAATTTCCTCAGAATTACTCGACAATGAGCTATGGTGGGCAGGGCCGCCATGGTTGAAGTTACCTGATTCGGAATGGCCTAGACAACCTCTGCTAAATCTCGAAACGGAAGAGGGGAAGAGAAAAATCATTTTGATTTCTGCTGTTGTCAGGGATCCTTTCAATGACATTCTCCACCGTGTCTCCTCTCTCAATAAGATACAACGTATCATTGCTCATACTCTCAGATTCATCTATAATATAAGACACCCAGACTCTCGTAAGAATGATCACCTCTCTGAAGAGGAAATGGAAGAATCGCTCAGGGAATTGGTGAAGCAGGATCAGAACGCTGTTTTTTTTCAACCAAATATGTCTTCTCCATAAGGAAAAAGTGCTCCCTAAAATGTTGAGAAAGCTCAACCTCTTTGTTGACGAAAAGGGAATCCTCAGGGTGGGCGGTCGTATGGTTAACTCTTCTTTGTCGTTTGAACAGAAGCATCCTGCACTTCTTCCCAACTTACACCGAATCACTAATATGATTATTGAAAATACTCATGCAAAATATCTCCATCCAGGTATACAAACCCTGCATAATCTATTAGTTCAACGTTATTGCATTCCTTCACCTAGAAGAACTATTAGAAAAGTAATATCTAATTGTTATAGGTGTTTCAGGGTTAACCCTCCATCAGTTCAACCTCCTATGGGAAATTTGCCGCTTTTTAGAATCTCAAAACTCAAACCATTTGCTCATGTTGGCGTTGATATGGCAGGTCCATTCACTACTACTCTTGGTAAAACTCGTGGTGCCAAGACATATAAATCAAACAAATGTGTATTTGTGTGTATGGCTACCAATGCTATTCATATAGAGCTCGTTTCTGAAATGACATCAGAAGCATTTCTATCTGTATTACGCAGATTCATATCTCGTGGTGGCCGTTGCAGTCACATATATAGTGATTGCGGCAGTTATTTTGTGGGTGCCTCCAGATATTTGAACTCGATCATGGAATCAGCTGCTGCTGAAGAGCGAATGGTATGGAAATTCAATCCAGCGCATGCGCCAAATTCCGGCGGGCTCTAGGAATCTGGAATTAAATGCATCAAATCGCATTTATTCAGAACTGTTGGAGAGCAGACACTAACTTTTGAAGAATTCTATACCATTCTGGTGTGGATAGAGGCAGTCCTAAACTCAAGGCCATTGTGTCCCTAGAGCTCGGATCCAAACGACTTGGAGGTATTGACACCAGGACATTTTCTTACTATTGTAACGATTATTCCGTTCCATTGAGATGTTTTCAATCAATCAACCATTTAATTATCTGACGTCCATTCGTTCTTCTATATACTTCCGCTTATCAGTCCTTCACCGGTTCAATAACCATATCGAATTCATCAAGTCTTGCGCGCTCGTCCTTCCCGCTAGACAGCGTCACAGAAGATCGAAGAAGGGAGACTGAATAACCAATCAGGAGAAGGATTGAGATGACAGGATCTTTCGCGAAGAATGAATAGGAAAATCAGAGTCCTTCTGATTTGAACTACCGACTGGAAAGGTTGAAGTGATAGGTTGTGGGAATTGAAGATATCTGGTAGGTCTGGATCTATCTTTATTTTTCGAGTGAAATAACTTGTCATCGCAGACATTTGGTTTGTTAGATTTGATTATTACCTATGGAATTAAATATTAATTGATATATTTTTGATCGAATTTCATTTTTGGGAGAGATAATTGCATTCGAGTTAATTGAGGTTACAATTCCTATCTAGTTGTTTCTTATGTAATAATTGGTCATCGATATCAATTTATTCGATATTTGAGTTCTTCCTATATTTTATTAGCACTGGTTGGCAATATTTTTGTAAAATTGCAGATTTATAATATAATAAATCATATAGGTACCATTATTTTTCAGTGAAAGGTTAAGTACCACCTGCCTTGCCGCTTAAATCTGCTTTTTGTACTTGTTGCTATCAACAGCTTCTTTGCTAATTTTTCCTCAATCAATAAGTTGAAAACAGCATCTACTCTCTTAAAAATTTTTCTAGGTACCTATTGGAAATTCGAAACGTCATCGTAGGTTCCTCAGATGTTCATCCAGGAAACCTGAACTGAAGTTTCCTCTGTGTCTCGTCCAGGAACCTTGAACCTACAGGACCTAGAGTCTCGAAGTTGAACTTTGACGTTCAGGCTGTACTTCTCCAGGATTATTTCTCAGGTGAGCATTTAATTTCTGTTATTATCTTGAGAATTTATTTCCAAGTTATTTTTCTTTCTCTCTGAGAAATAAATGCAACCTGAGGAAGGTTTCCTTCTCTCTATAGCCTGTTCAGTCAACATTTGTCTGGTTCCTGTATAGGTTTTGCCTTCTTGTGACGAAAGCACAACCTATAGTTCAAGTTTTCTGGAAGTGAGATTTTTCTCTCTATCTTACTGTCAGTATTTTCCTTGGTCAACTCAACAAACCACATGTCAATGCATGTCTATTTCCTTATCTCCAGATATACCATATCTTAATTCCAGACCTGTCAACTTCACACCTAAAGTACTTACCTATTTTCTGGCATTTAACTTTTGAACCAGGACTTGCCACCCTGTATATATATCTTTATACATACCTTTTTCTTTTACTTTCACGGAAAAGTAGATTACCTGTTAACTTCAAACTTGAAAGAGTACCTATTATCAGGCATTTTACTTTTGAACAGGACTTGCCACCCTGTATATAGATATTACCATTTCTTTACTTTCACTAGAAGGTAGTTTTCTTGGCATTTTAGTTGAAGGATTTGCCACCTTCATTTAATATTCCATTTTCATATTTTTCTGATTGAAATTTCAGTATCGACAATTTATCAAAGTTGAATTTAGTTTTTTCATTAGACAAATGATAATTTTTCCTTGATTTTTTTTTTGTAATAATATATCAAATACCAGGATATCTCATTATATATATTATTCAAATAATCTTTCTCTGAGTTAATGATTTGATTCTCAGTTATTTCTGGTTTCAATTTGAGTCAATTTTCTCTAGTTTTTTAAAAAAAGACTGAATTTTCAAGTGTCAAGTTTTTTTTTCTCTTTGAATTGAATATATACATATCTTCCTAATTTTTCTGAGTTTCTAAAATTTCACATTTCAATTTGTTACTTTCCAAAGTATTAACATTCAGAACATAAAACTCAGTGAGCGGTTCAAAGGATATCCTTTCGTCCCTTTAATCACATTGTCGACAACTTTCTGATTCCTCGTATATTTCCGCATGCACTCTACGTCTATACCTGCATCGAGGATCCTGGTTAACCAAAGAGGGTTGTAAAGGACGGTAACACCTGGAGATTCCCTACTGAGCAGTCAGAACTGAAGGAGGCTATACCCTACTAACTTTCCATACTTGGTAGCTCTGGAAGCAGAACAGAGAGCTGGAAGCTGAACTGACTCTGGAGGTTGAACTCCCATTCACCTTAAGGAAACCCTCTTGGACAATTCATCCGGCCAACCAGGTATAATCCACCCAAGTGCCAAGACCTTCGATTGGAATCAGATCGGATCAATAGCTCTATGTAAAGTTGAATGTTCTGAATCTATTTTGCTACCTTTCTCTTGTTTTTTAAATTTTCCAGTATTTTCAAATAATCCTCAATCTTGTTTTTGGGCCTTCAGCCACTTCAGTCTCACTTTCACATAATCTTCAATATTATTTTTGGGCCTTCAGCCACCTCACTTTTACATAATTCTCAACATCATTTTAGGGCCTTCAGCCACTTCACACTTCACAAATTATTGTTATCCTTAATTTTTCTAGCCTTCAGCCACATTGTAATTTTATCAAGGAATTAAATTGTTGAATTGATTCTCTGTATATTATTTGTTTTGTCTTCTCATCCAAGCAAGGTTTTTAGAAAGTATCTGATTGGCTTTTGTCTTTTGCAAGCCTGGCGCCCAAATATATCGAACAGTCAAATCAATCACCTTAAAATCAACTTTAGAATTCATATTACTCGATTACCATCTTAACAGTAAAATTGTAACTTTTGAACTCACACCCTACCGTATCAATCTGAGCAGCCCAAAGGCATAAGTATAAACTTCATATTTTTTTGTTTCAAAATTTTTCAAATTCTGAACTCAGAGTGTGGAGTGTTACACAATTGTCGCTCACAACGTGGAGCCCGATTTGACTGTTTTCTCTTATCTTATCCTTGCTTGACGGAAGACCAAATAAATTATAATTTGGAATTTATCGATAACAAATTTTGAAAATTTTGACATATCTGCGTATCTGATTCTGAAGAACTTGGTATTTTAACTTATCTTAATTATCTATTTTTCATTATCTTTTTGACTTTGATAATTGTTTTCTTTCATCTCTTTTCTGCACTATAAGACATAATTCTGAAGCATCCCAAAAGTACAAGCCTTTCGATAATTCATATCTTTGATTAGTTGTGCTTTGAATTTTATCTTCCAAGTCCAACATGGATCCGAATCATTTGAAAATAAATGAATTGACTTATGAGCTCAAGCTTCGTAGTGTAGAACCTACTGGAAATATCGATTCAAAACGTAAAATTTTGAGAGGACTTCTGAGTCAACAAAATGCTAATCGCAGTTTTCATGGTACCTTTGAGAATCCTTATTCACATAATGAAGATGTGACTGAAATGAAAGAAAGTATTGATGACTTGAAATTAGCTATAACTTCATTCAGTGGTTCTAAGTTAGATCCTGCCTTCAGAAGAATTTCTAGTCGATTAGCTCATTTGTCAACTCGTTTCAATTATCTGAAAGCTGATAATGAGGATGAAGAAACAGCCAGAAAAGAAATTCAATATCTTGTGTTGGAATTGGAAGCTAATTTTGATTTGAAAGTATCTCCTCCTCCCAGTACTTCTACCCCCACACTCCCAAATAATAACTGCAATATCTTTTCTCCAAATAAATCAGTTGCTCCATACAAATGGAATATCTTTTTTACTGGCTCAAATCAGAAAGAATCAGTTAACTCTTTTCTAGAAGAAGTTGAATTGCTACGAGAAGCACGAGGTGTTTCGAAACAGGAACTTTTTCAGTCTGCCTGTGATTTATTCAAAGGTTCTGCTTGGACATGGTTTGTCAATAATAAAAGTAAATTTCAAACTTGGGATGAACTGGTCAAAGAATTGAAGAAAGATTTCCTTCCCTATTTCTATGAGGAAGATCTAGAACGAGAAATAAATTCTAGAACTCAAGCTAACAATGAAAGAGTAGCTTTATTTATTTCTTCTATGGAAGGTCTCTTCAACAGGTTGACAACCAAACCTGATGAAGAAACTAGAGTTCGAAAAATTCGTCGAAATCCTTTACCTTTTTTCATTTCTAATTTAGCTTTACATGATCCAAGAACTGTTTCTGAACTTTCTGAATTGTGCAAAAAATTGGAAGAATCTCGTTTATGGGCTGATCGCTATAAAGCACCACCCCATCGTAATACTGGTTTGTTGGAGCCTGATTTAAGTAGTCCTTTTAGTGGAGGCAGTACTTCCTTTTCAACTTCCGAACATTCATTTCGTAGAAATTTTCCTTCCAATAATATATCTACCTTATCGAACTATCGATGTTGGAATTGTGACTTGGCTGGTCATGCTTATAATGAATGTTGAAAACCAAAAACAATATTTTGTTATGGCTGTGGTCTCAAAAATACCGTAAAAACAAAATGTCGTAAATGCAATCCAAAAAACGCGATTCCTGGTGGCGAAAAACTGGACGTCGTCACCAGTCAACTTACCGACAGTCCAGGCACCAGCACAGCCAACTCGCAGTCCCAAAATACCAAAAAATCGAAAAGAAAGCAACACAAACAGGACCACTAAAAACATCCTTGTGTGAATGGCAAAAATGGTTATCTTATGTTAAAAATTTCTTATCTCCTCCCGTGAATTTAAATCCCCTTTTTGTCATGAAATCCAATGATAATCGTCCATATCTTAATGTTGAACTTTTTGGACAGATAATTCTTGCCCTTGCTGATACTGGTAGTACCTCTTCTATCCTAGGTTCTACAGGTTTTAGTTTATTACAATCACATAATATTCCTATTCAATATGAATCTATCGTTCATGTCACTACAGCTGATGGTAAACCTCAGGATTTTTTAGGATATATCTTAGTTCCAATTTCCTTGAATGGTGTTTCTAAAGAGTTGAAAATATTGATTATACCTTCAGTAGCTCATTCTCTAATTCTTGGCATGGATTTTTTTAAACTTTTCCGAATTGAAGCAAATTTCAGTAATTTATCGTATTCCTCTATCTGTGCTGTAAACACAATCGAACCATTTTCTGAATTGACTCCCTTTCAGAAATCTGAGCTTGAGGAAGTCATTGACTGTTTTAAATCGATAGCTCCTAAAGACAGACTTGGTCGAACTCATTTGTTGACACATCATATCGATACTGGTGATGCCAAGCCTATTGTTCAACGCCAATACCCTTTATCTCCAGCTATGCAGAAACATTTAAATAAAGAAGTCGATGAGATGTTGAAACTCAATGTTATTCAACCTTCTCAATCTCCCTGGTGTAGCCCATTGTGGTTAGTTCCCAAGCGTTTAGGAGAATATCGTGTATGCTTTGCCGTCAGAAAACTTAATGAAGTCACAGTCAATGATAGTTATCCCATGCCTCTTATAGACAGTATCTTGAACAAGTTGAGGGACGCCAGATACCTTACGTCCATTGATTTAACGAAGGCATTTTTCCAGATTCCTTTGGACGAGTCATCTCGACCTAAGACCGCATTTGCAGTCTATGGAAGAGGTCTCTTTGAATTTCTTGTCTCTCCTTTTGGGCTTAGTAACAGTCCAAAATTAATGGCTCGTTTAATGGATATCGTTATAGGACCTTCATTGGCTCCTTTTTGCTTTGTTTACCTTGACGACATCATTGTGGCTACTCCTACTTTTGAACTTCATATCAAGATTTTGAAAGAAGTATTTCAACGACTTAAAAATGCCAATCTCACTGTAAACTTAGACAAATGTGAGTTTTGTCGTCCTTCTCTTGTCTATCTTGGTTTTGTTGTGGACCAACAAGGTTTGAGAACAGATCCTGAGAAAGTTTATGCGATTATTAATTATCCAACTCCAAAAAATACCACCGAAATCAAACGTTTGATAGGTCTTGTCAGTTGGTATCGTCGGTTTATCAAAGATTTTTCTTCTATTTGCTCCCCCATATCTGATCTCCTTCATGGTCGCAAAAAGGGCCAACCAATTACTTGGACCCCTGAGGCAGAAATGGCTTTTAGTGGAATTAAATCTCGTCTTACTTCTGCTCCAGTTTTAGCAAGCCCTGACTTCACAAAACCTTTTGTGATTCAGTGTGATGCTTCAGACACAGGCATAGGTGCTATTTTATACCAAGAGTGTGATGGCGTAGAACATCCTGTGGCTTATGCCAGTAAAACACTCACTGCTTGTCAAAGAAAATATACGGTAACTGAAAAAGAGTTATTAGCTGTCATTTTTGGTATAGAAAAGTTCCGAAGCTATGTTGAAGGCACGAAATTCACCATTGAAACTGACCATGCCTCTCTTATCTACCTTCATAATCTCTCAAATTCCTCTGGACGTTTGACTAGGTGGGCCGTAAAGCTATCTCAGTTTGATTTCACCATAAAACATCGTAAGGGTTCTTTAAATGTGGTTGCAGATGCCTTATCTCGATCAGTTGCTGATGTATCTGTTATCGATGTATCTACCTTCCAGCCTGATAAATGGTATACCTCTATGGTGAAGAAAGTTCAAGAAAATCCTGAAAATTATTCCTCTTTTCGTGTTGAGAATGGCATTCTCTATAAACATATCTTATCTCATCATAATATTGTCAGCAATCTCACTGACTGGAAAATTATAGTGCCTTCTGCAAATAGACCGGAAATTCTTGACTTTTATCATGACAGAGAGACTTCTGCACATTTAGGAATATCTAAAACTCTTTCTCGTATCTTGGAACTGTACTACTGGCCTAAAATTCGCAAGGATGTCTATAAGTATGTGAGGAAATGTCCTGTTTGTGCTGCCTGTAAAAGTTCGAATTTACCTCAAGCTGGTCATATGTGATCCTACAAAAATATTAATTTCCCTTTTCAATGTATTTCTGCAGATTTGTTCGGTCCCTATCCCCGATCCAAAAATGGTAATCAGTATGTCTTGGTTGTCACTGACTGGTTCACGAAATATGTCTTAGTCCATCCAATGTCTAAAGCTACTTCTAAAGGTATAATTAAATTTCTGGAAAATAACGTTTTTCTTATCTATGGTGTACCTCAGATCATCATGGTAGATAATGGAAGTCAATTTGTCAGTAAAGAGTTTAAGAAACTAATGGAAGATTATCGAGTACAGAAAATTTGGTATAATGCCAAATATCATCCCCAAATTAATTTTACCGAGAGAGTTAATAAAGTAATTGTCACATCAATTCGCTGTTATATTCATGAAAATCATAAAACATGGGATACTTCTATCTACAAGGTTGCTCAAGCCATAAGGCTAGCAAAACATGATGTAACTGGCTATTCTCCAGCTTTCTTGAATTTTGCTAGGAATATTCCGGTGACAGGAGATTTCTATGGCAAAGTTTCAGAAAATGAAAATAACATACCTATTATCTCTGAAAAATCACAGCGAATTGATGATGTTCAGGAACTTCCCAAATTATTTGTTGATGTTCGTAAACAGTTACATCAAGCTTATCTTCGAAATTCTCGTCAATATAACTTGAGGAAACGAGAAGTTAAATTTCATGTAGGCGACAGACTTTGGAAGAAAAATATTACTCTATCTTCAGCTCCTAATCAATATTCCTCTAAATTGGCTCCCAAATTCATACCTTGCATTGTTTCTAAAGTAATATCAAACCTAGTATATGAGCTCAAAGACATGGATGGCAAAGACTTAGGACGTTGGCACGTCAAAGACTTAAAATCCTCTTTTATCGACAATGATGCAAACCCAACCGAAGATGAATATTTTAGCGCTGATTCCGAAGATTCGGATAGTTAAATATCTCCTATTATCGTATTGTACCGTAAAATGACATATAAGCCGTTTCTCTTTCCTTTATCGTTTACTTTTTCTATCTTTGGGCTCTGTGCGAGGGGCCTAAGAATTCTCTCACCATGGCATTTTACCAGATGATAAGTAAAAGTCTTATAACTGGCCACTTCTAGGAATCTTTCCATCATTCAACTGTAAGAACTGTACCTAAATTACCTTCACTTTATTGCATTGCAGTAACTTATCTGCAATTATCTCAAAAGTATCTCAAGTATCTTGCGTCAAGAAAGAGTCATTCGAGTGAAAAAGTAGTGCACATGCTGATGTTCCAATAATATATAGTTGTTGATTTTAGTTGTGCTTTTTGGAAGTATTTTTATTTTGATAATGCCTTAATGGTATCTCTGAACTTTCAGAACAGATAACTTTTCAACAAATTTGAAAGACTGATTCTATATTTCCTCTGTGATTTTTTTTCCTTCAAGTGATTGATTCAATTTTGAGAAAAAATCTATTCATCTTTCAGTAAATTTGGTAAGTGGAATCAAGCATTTGCCTACTATCTTATCTTATCTTATCTTATCGTTTGGACAATTTGTATCTTATTTCGAAATAATAATATCGATTTATTGTCCAAACATTATTTTTCTCTTAGTTTGAGGTGGTAGAATTCATCGAATGTTATCTAATTACCTTTATGTCAGTGAATTACTGCTTTCACTGATATTATCTTCTCATTCGAATGTTATCTGATTACCTTTATATCAGTGACTTACTGATATTATCTTTTCATTCGGAAATTTTCGATGACTTTTGTTCTTGTCAGATACTTTACGAATCAATAACGGTAAATCAATGAGCTAATATGTCAAATTTTGTTTCGGTTGAGTTTGAATTATTTCCGGGTTCCTTCGGTCTGCCTTCATACCTTGTACTTTTCTTCTCTTTTATCTTTTCTATCTTTTCCTTAGTCTCTAGAGCGGTGGCACAACTTGAACTCTGTCAAGCTTCATTGGTCTGTTGCTGAATAACTCCAACTCCCTTTGTTTTTTTTAAGAGGGTAGTTTCACTAAACTGTTTTATAGAATATCGAATATTCCCTGCACTTCTCAGTTCGGTCTACGGGTACGTTGGTTGTGTAGAGAGCACTTTGGAAAAACTATTGTTTTTTTCCTCTAACGTTATTCACCGACCGACTTTTGATAGTGTCTGCTGAGTTCATTTTGATGAACTACTGGCTAGAGACGGGTGGCAAATGAATCCTCCTGAGCCATCTTGATTCCCAATCAGGTTTAACGCTATTCTTCCTTCGTTTTCCCTTCTATCTCTTATCTTTCCTATCCTTCGATTTTTCATCTATGAGTAGATGAAACACGACATTCAGCCTCTTCTAGGACTGTTTGTAGCACTTTTGAAATTTCAGCGTGACAGTGGCTATACTACTGTTGGGATAGCAGCTTCTCCCTAAGGCTGGACAATTGAGGTGGGTGTGTCCCTGGAGTTTCCCGTCTGCATCCCTGGGGCTTGTCGGCAGGATGTCCGGAGACAGTGTGCTCTTTGAGGAAACCAAAAAGTGAGGCTTCTCTCTCATTCTCGAGATGCGCAATTTTGGTTTTGTGGGGTCAACTTCCATCCCTGATTACACCACATTTGGTTTCGGACATGCTGTTGATGGGTTCTGGTGGTGGGGATGGTTTGCTCTTGGGCCATATGCATCCCAGTTATATTTGGTGAAGATTTTTGAGTTTACATAACGATGTAATTTTTTTATAGGTAACTTTTGACGGTTTGAAGTTTTCTGGTATAGATCTTTTCGAAATTTTCATGTCTATTTGATGAGAAGTTATTTCATTCGGAATACCTTGTCTTAGCCTTCATCTTACCTACCTGTCTTTTGATGTTTAACTTATGGCTTACAAATACAAAAATTTTGGAAATGAAATAATGTATTTCCTACTGAATCATTGAAATTCCATATCGAGATAATTTCTTAGAGGAATAACAATTATGAGGTGAAATTTATAATTCATTGAATGTTCACTCAATTTCGAATACAATCTGAAATTCTTATATCTTATTGAATTAATAACTTTTAATTTTTCACATAGTCACTTCACATGTGATGAAAAAGAATCTTGAAGATCTTGTAAATTTTGTAAATCTTGTAAATACCTTCTTTAGATATTGTAATTTTTCTCTCCTATTATATGGTGTCCTCACTACTATATGAAGTAATTACCTCGTGAATCTCAGTGTTACTGTTGAGTTCTTGATTCTCTTCTTCGTTTTCATGAATACCTATATTGAGGTGAATAAATATTCGAATCCATAATGTAAAGTGCAATTTTCTTATCTACTAGGATCACTAGGATGAAGGTTGGGATAATGTTTTTCGCAATAAAAAAATTTGTAATCTCCTAGAGTTTCCAAATTTTTTTTCACCGAGTTAGGGTGGTGTGTAACGATTATTCCGTTCCATTGAGATGTTTTCAATCAATCAACCATTTAATTATCTGACGTCCATTCGTTCTTCTATATACTTCCGCTTATCAGTCCTTCACCGGTTCAATAACCATATCGAATTCATCAAGTCTTGCGCGCTCGTCCTTCCCGCTAGACAGCGTCACAGAAGATCGAAGAAGGGAGACTGAATAACCAATCAGGAGAAGGATTGAGATGACAGGATCTTTCGCGAAGAATGAATAGGAAAATCAAAGTCCTTCTGATTTGAACTACCGACTGGAAAGGTTGAAGTGATAGGTTGTGGGAATTGAAGATATCTGGTAGGTCTGGATCTATCTTTATTTTTCGAGTGAAATAACTTGTCATCGCAGACATTTGGTTTGTTAGATTTGATTATTACCTATGGAATTAAATATTAATTGATATATTTTTGATCGAATTTCATTTTTGGGAGAGATAATTGCATTCGAGTTAATTGAGGTTACAATTCCTATCTAGTTGTTTCTTATGTAATAATTGGTCATCGATATCAATTTATTCGATATTTGAGTTCTTCCTATATTTTATTAGCACTGGTTGGCAATATTTTTGTAAAATTGCAGATTTATAATATAATAAATCATATAGGTACCATTATTTTTCAGTGAAAGGTTAAGTACCACCTGCCTTGCCGCTTAAATCTGCTTTTTGTACTTGTTGCTATCAACAGCTTCTTTGCTAATTTTTCCTCAATCAATAAGTTGAAAACAGCATCTACTCTCTTAAAAATTTTTCTAGGTACCTATTGGAAATTCGAAACGTCATCGTAGGTTCCTCAGATGTTCATCCAGGAAACCTGAACTGAAGTTTCCTCTGTGTCTCGTCCAGGAACCTTGAACCTACAGGACCTAGAGTCTCGAAGTTGAACTTTGACGTTCAGGCTGTACTTCTCCAGGATTATTTCTCAGGTGAGCATTTAATTTCTGTTATTATCTTGAGAATTTATTTCCAAGTTATTTTTCTTTCTCTCTGAGAAATAAATGCAACCTGAGGAAGGTTTCCTTCTCTCTATAGCCTGTTCAGTCAACATTTGTCTGGTTCCTGTATAGGTTTTGCCTTCTTGTGACGAAAGCACAACCTATAGTTCAAGTTTTCTGGAAGTGAGATTTTTCTCTCTATCTTACTGTCAGTATTTTCCTTGGTCAACTCAACAAACCACATGTCAATGCATGTCTATTTCCTTATCTCCAGATATACCATATCTTAATTCCAGACCTGTCAACTTCACACCTAATGTACTTACCTATTTTCTGGCATTTAACTTTTGAACCAGGACTTGCCACCCTGTATATATATCTTTATACATACCTTTTTCTTTTACTTTCACGGAAAAGTAGATTACCTGTTAACTTCAAACTTGAAAGAGTACCTATTATCAGGCATTTTACTTTTGAACAGGACTTGCCACCCTGTATATAGATATTACCATTTCTTTACTTTCACTAGAAGGTAGTTTCCTTGGCATTTTAGTTGAAGGATTTGCCACCTTCATTTAATATTCCATTTTCATATTTTTTTGATTGAAATTTCAGTATCGACAATTTATCAAAGTTGAATTTAGTTTTTTCATTAGACAAATGATAATTTTTCCTTGATTTTTTTTTGTAATAATATATCAAATACCAGGATATCTCATTATATATATTATTCAAATAATCTTTCTCTGAGTTAATGATTTGATTCTCAGTTATTTCTGGTTTCAATTTGAGTCAATTTTCTCTAGTTTTTTAAAAAAAGACTGAATTTTCAAGTGTCAAGTTTTTTTTTTCTTTGAATTGAATATATACATATCTTCCTAATTTTTCTGAGTTTCTAAAATTTCACATTTCAATTTGTTACTTTCCAAAGTATTAACATTCAGAACATAAAACTCAGTGAGCGGTTCAAAGGATATCCTTTCGTCCCTTTAATCACATTGTCGACAACTTTCTGATTCCTCGTATATTTCCGCATGCACTCTACGTCTATACCTGCATCGAGGATCCTGGTTAACCAAAGAGGGTTGTAAAGGACGGTAACACCTGGAGATTCCCTACTGAGCAGTCAGAACTGAAGGAGGCTATACCCTACTAACTTCCATCATAAGAAGTACTTGGTAGCTCTGGAAGCAGAACAGAGAGCTGGAAGCTGAACTGACTCTGGAGGTTGAACTCCCATTTACCTTAAGGAAACCCTCTTGGACAATTCATCCGGCCAACCAGGTATAATCCACCCAAGTGCCAAGACCTTCGATTGGAATCAGATCGGATCAATAGCTCTATGTAAAGTTGAATGTTCTGAATCTATTTTGCTACCTTTCTCTTGTTTTTTAAATTTTCCAGTATTTTCAAATAATCCTCAATCTTGTTTTTGGGCCTTCAGCCACTTCAGTCTCACTTTCACATAATCTTCAATATTATTTTTGGGCCTTCAGCCACCTCACTTTTACATAATTCTCAACATTATTTTAGGGCCTTCAGCCACTTCACACTTCACAAATTATTGTTATCCTTAATTTTTCTAGCCTTCAGCCACATTGTAATTTTATCAAGGAATTGAATTGTTGAATTGATTCTCTGTATATTATTTGTTTTGTCTTCTCATCCAAGCAAGGTTTTTAGAAAGTATCTGATTGGCTTTTGTCTTTTGCAAGCCGGGCGCCCAAATATATCGAACAGTCAAATCAATCACCTCAAAATCAACTTTAGAATTCATATTACTCGATTACCATCTTAACAGTAAAATTGTAACTTTTGAACTCACACCCTACCGTATCAATCTGAGCAGCCCAAAGGCATAAGTATAAACTTCATATTTTTTTGTTTCAAAATTTTCCAAATTCTGAACTCAGAGTGTGGAGTGTTACACTATGAAACCTCTTAACTCTTTACCTGATCCCGATCTAGGCAATATTAAACTAGCACGATTGTCCAGATGGCAGTTATTACAGAGAATGCATCAGAACTTTCGGAATAAATGGCATAGAGACTATTTACATACTCTTCTTCGAAGGTCCAGAAGGACATCACCTTGTACTACCATTGTACCAAATAGCCTCGTTCTCCTTAAAGAGGATTTTTCTCCTCCCCTCAAATGGAACTTAGGTCGAGTGGAAACGATACACTTAGCACTAGATGGTATCGCTCGTGTCGTAACAGTCAAAACCGTAAATAAGGGTTTATTGAAACGGCCTGTTTCTAGAGTAAGTTGTACGACGCCATGACGCGAAATAATTCCAAGTTCATTGAATAAAAAAGGTGAGTGACTAGTGTATGTTTTGTCGCCCAAAATTCGATAGAAATCAACACGACTAACGAAAAAGTCTTCATTATTTGTTACTCAAAATTGCCTCTTTACTGGAAAATAAAATTGGAGAAGTATTATTTTTGATAAAATTTTTCAAAGTCCCGATGTTCATATTTTCTCAAATATCTCGAGAACGGCAATAAATATAGAAAATCTAAATCGAAGAATACCCCAACGATCCTGTCGACTTTTGCAAAAGCCTACTACATGGAGAAAGTCCGAACACCGTATCACGAGAAACAAAAAAATCAGTACGACGTCATGACGCGGAATAATTCAAGGTTCATTGAAAAAAATAGTGAGTGACAAGTGTATGTTTTCCGCCCGAAATTCGATAGAAATCAAGACGACCAACGAAAAAGTCTTCATCAATTGTTACTCAAAATTGCCTCTTTACTGGAAAAAAAAATTGGATAATAAAGGTGAGTGACAAGTGTATGTCTTGTCGCCCAAAATTCGATAGAAATCAAGACGACTAACGAAAAAGTCTTCATTATTTGTTACTCAAAATTGCCTCTTTACTGAAAAATAAAATTGGAAAAGTATTATTTTTGATGAAATTTTTCAAAGTCCCGATATTCATATTTTCTCAAATATCTCGAGAACGGCAATGAATATAGAAAATCTAAATCAAAGAATACCCCAACGATCCTGTCGACTTTCGCAAAAGCCTACCACATGGAGAAAGTCCGAACACCGTATCACGAAAAACAAAAAAATCAGTACGACGTCATGACGCATAATAATTCCAAGTTCATTGAAAAAAATAGTGAGTGACAAGTGTATGTTTTCCGCTTGAAATTCGATAGAAATCAAGACGACCAACAAAATAGTCTTCATCAATTGTAACTCAGAATTGCCTCTTTACTGGAAAAAAAAAATTGTAAAAGTATTATTTATGATGAAATTTTTTCAAGTCCCGATATTCATATTCTCTCAAATATCTCGAGAACGGCAATGAATTTGGAAAATCTAAATCAAAAAATACCCCAATACCCTTGTCGAATTTAATAATAATAATAATATTAATAAAAATAATAATAATAATAAACTCTTCGAACTCCGCCGGCTCTATCCAGACCATTCTGTGGAATTGGTCATCCTGATTATCGGCTCCCTAGGAGGCACACGACACACGCTACTCTCGGAGATCCAGAAAATCCCAGCGTGCCGTGATAAGGCACACATCCTGGCTGGTGGTATGCAGAAGGCCGTCATACCTGGATCATTGCGTCTACTCAGGGCACACGGTACTTGGTCCCAGTGATTACTCACCTCACAGGCTGTGAGGAGTAGTCACTGGATTTTATCCAGCACGACACTGCGTGACGTCGGAGGCCGCAGGGTCGTGACTGGAATTACATGAACTTAAATGAATAATAATAATAATAATAATAATAATAATAATAATAATAATAATAATAATAATAATAATAATAATAATAATAATAATAATAATAATAATAATAATAATAATAATAATAATAATAATAATAATAATAATAATAATAATAATAATAATAATAATAATAATAATAATAATAATAATAATAATAATAATAATAATAATAATAATAATAATAATAATAATAATAATAATAATAATAATAATAATAATAATAATAATAATAATAATAATAATAATAATAATAATAATAATAATAATAAGGTCCCTGACACAAATTGCAGGGCCTGCCGCAGGGCGCCCGAGACAATTATGCACCTGCTGTCTTCTTGCACGGTGTATGCAGTCTCGGCCTATATCCATAGACACAATGCGGCCTTGCGAGTGCTCTATCATCACTTGAGGCACTCGTACGGAATAGACGAGACCCCAGTGCTGCCCTATGCTCCGGGGGATATTGAGTCCGTTGTGGAGAATGAGAGGTGCCGAATTTATTGGAACTTCTCATTCCCCACCCTCAGGCAAATACAAGCTAACAAGCCTGATGTAGTCCTCCTCGACCATCAAACCAAAGCGATGTTCGTGATCGAGTTTTCGGCGCCAGCCGAACCGAACATCGTTTTGAAGGAGGAGGAGAAACGGACTAAATATCGAGATCTTCTCTTCGAACTCCGCCGGCTCTATCCAGACCATTCTGTGGAATTGGTCATCTTGATTATCGGCTCCCTAGGAGGCACACGACACACGCTACTCTCGGAGATCCAGAAAATCCCAGCGTGCCGTAATAAGGCACACATCCTGGCTGGAGGTATGCAGAAGGCCGTCATACTAGGATCATTGCGTCTACTCAGGGCACACGGTACTTGGTCCCAGTGATTACTCACCTCACAGGCTGTGAGGAGTAGTCACTGGATTTTATCCAGCACGACTCTGCGTGACGTCGGAGGCCGCAGGGTCGTGACTGGAATTATATGAATTTAAAATAATAATAATAATAATAATAATAATAATAATAATAATAATAATAATAACATGCACCTGCTGTCCTCTTGCACGGTGTATGCAGTCTCGGCCTATATCCATAGACACAATGCGGCATTACGAGTGCTCTACTACCATTTGAGGCACTCGTACGGAATAGACGAGACCCCAGTGCTGCCCTATGCTCCGGGGGATATTGAGTCCGTTGTGGAGAATGAGAGGTGCCGAATTTATTGGAACTTCTCATTCCCCACCCTCAGGCAAATTCAAGCTAACAAGCCTGATGTAGTCCTCCTCGACCATCAAACCAAAGCGATGTTCGTGATCGAGTTTTCGGCGCCAGCCGAACCGAACATCGTTTTGAAGGAGGAGGAAAAACGGACTAAATATCGAGATCTTCTCTTCGAACTCCGCCGGCTCTATCCAGACCATTCTGTGGAATTGGTCATCCTGATTATCGGCTCCCTAGGAGGCACACGACACACGCTGCTCTCGGAGATCCAGAAAATCCCAGCGTGCCGTGATAAGGCACACATCCTGGCTGGTGGAATGCAGAAGGCCGTCATACTAGGATCATTGCGTCTACTCAGGGCACACGGTACTTGGTCCCAGTGATTACTCACCTCACAGGTTGTGAGGAGTAGTCACTGGATTTTATCCAGCACGACTCTGCGTGACGTCGGAGGCCGCAGGGTCGTGACTGGAATTATATGAATTTAAAATAATAATGATAATAATAATAATAATAATAATAATAATAATAATAATAATAATAATAATAATAATAATAATAATAATAATAATAATAATAATAATAATAATAATAATAATAATAATAATAATAATAATAATAATAATAATAATAATAATAATAATAATAATAATAATAATAATAATAATGATAATGATAATAATGATAATAATGATGATAATAATAACTAAATTACGTCGCACCCATCACACACTAAATGAGGCAGTGCTATCCACCATCAAACAGCATTGCCTCGAAAGGATACGGATGTTAGTGGCTGCAAAACAGTCACTGAAGAGGCGAGCGAGAGGACTGGCAGAGAATAAACAATTCCGCGAGAAGCCCTCTCGCTTATTTCAACCGCCTCCAAGTGTGGTTGACAATCCGCCGACTGCTGATCAGGTGGAAACCTTCTGAAAGAGTATTTACGAGGTGAGGCATCCATTCAACAGAGATACTCCAGCCCTGGCGCAGTTCGGTACCTTTTGCGAAAGATACCGAGAGCCTGAGCCCGAATTACTGCGCTAACCGATAACCACTGAGGAGGTTCGAGAAGCCCTCAAAGGCTCCAAGAACTTTGCTGCTCCTGGTCCCGACGGGATCAATAACTTCTGGTGGAAAAAGTTTTCCTGTACCCACCACCATTTAGCCAGGATATTTAATAGCTGGCTAAATGGGGAGCAGCAAATCCCTGAGTGGTTCATCTAGGGGCGAACCGTGCTACTCCCCAAGACTGGAGATTTGTCCAATCCAAAGAATTACAGACCAATTACCTGCCTGAATGGATGTTACAAGTTGTTCACACGCATCTTGTACATGCGAGTACTCCTAGTAGTTGATCCGGTTTACCAACGGATTTTCGAGCAGCGTGGGTCAAAGAGAGGTGTCGCTGGCTGCAAGGAGAACCTGTTGATAGATAGATCTATTACACAGGACTCTGTGCAGTACAAGCGGAATCTCTCTGTGGCCTGGATCGATTACCGAAAGGCATTTGACACAACGTCACATGAGTTACTCGTGTACTTGCTCAAGTGCCTTTCGGTACTCGATTCTATAGTGAGATGCATAAAACAACTGATGCTGGTAGTAGGGGTCGGGACACCCCAGTCCAGCCCCTCCACTCCACCTATCACGTGACTCGGCCGACCAATCACAGGCCGGCCTGACTCGGCTAGCTACTCGCGGCCCAGCGAACGGGTCGTCATCATCGGCTGGACTGCGATAGATCCGTTCTAGAGATAACGGCGCGCATTTCATTCCATTTTTTCACTTAACAACGGCTATATACAGGGTGTTTGAGTTGGGTAATAGTCCGAACACCGTTTCACGGAAAACAAAAAAATTAGTACGACGTCATGACGCGAAATAATTCTAAGTTCATTGAAAAAAAATTGGTGAGTGACAATTGTATGTTTTTCGCCCGAAATTCGATAGAAATCAAGACGACCAACGAAAAAGTCTCGATACATTGTTACTCAAAATTGCCTCTCTACTGGAAGAAAAAAATTGGATAGTATCATTTTTGATGAAATTTTTTTGAGTCCCGATATTTATATTCTCTCAAATATCTCGAGAACGGCAATGAATTTCGAAAATCTTAATAAAAAAAAATGATGATAATAATAATAACGATAATAATAATAATACTACTAATAATAATAATAATAATAATAATAATAATAATAATAATAATAATAATAATAACAATAATAATAATAATAATAATAATAATAATAATAATAATAATAATAATAATAATAATAATACCCGCAAGGGATATCTTGGGTTCGAGACAGGTCTTTTCCTGTCACGAAGTCAAGGTACATGGGCGAGTAACGACCCCACGGCCCTAGTTGGCGCGAAGTCTGACGGTTTCAAAGATTCCACCAGACAACGTGCAAACCAGCACAGTAGAGTACGCAAATCCCGGCTGCTTTACTGAAACCCACCCTGTCTTACCTGGAATCCTTCACCAGTCCTTATCTTCGCACCCTTCACCCCTACTCACCTGTCCAATCCCCCACTTCCAACTCAGGGACTCGCATCTAGCGGGTACGGGAATGGCAACCCCGAGGCACCCTAGCTGGACACTTACCTTACTTCAACTTGTCTTGGGTGATGTCCTTTTCTTCTTTCTCCATCTATCCTATCGGTCTCTCTTGACCAACTCTTGTTTTTCTGACCCCCGGTGGCTATTAGGTTATCCGAGGGTACGGGGGTCCTCTTCATCTTCCTTTCTATATGGATGGAGCCTACCAGCCGTAAAAAAGTCGGAATTCAAGGTGTTAGCAACCGTGCTGATGAATGGATGGCCACACGGACGTGGTCAAGAACGGTGCCTCCGGGATACCTGGCGACCTCCCGAAGTAAGAAGCCTTACTGTAGTATGGGAGCACTGCTGCAGTAGACCTAATTTCTGCCCTACTCGTGGGAATCAGATGACAAATTCTGAATCAAAAACCTCAACGGAACCACCACCGTCACAAATTAGTGGAAACAAAAACGCGAATCAGGAGACGATGCCACCGCCTCGGTTTCTGATCGTGAAGGGTAAAGAAGGTGATTTCGCCAAAACGAATCCCTTCCTTTTGAACAAGTTCATTTATGGAAAAGTTGGTCAAGTGAAAAGTTTGAAAAAAATCAGAGATGGCTTATTAATTGAAACCAGTTCAGCGGCTCAATCCAGAGAACTCAGTAAGTTGACTATGATTCTAGACCAGAAAGTTGAAGTATCACCACATTCAAGACTGAACCAATCACGTGGAGTAATAACATGTAGAGACCTATTGAATTGCAGCGAAGAAGAAATATTGGAAGAATTGAAAACCAATGGCGTGATAGAAGTAAAAAGGATCAAAACAAAAAAAGAAGGCGTGCTAGTGAATACGAATAGCCACATCTTGACATTCAATACACCGAGATTGCCACAAAATATAAAAGTAGCCTTCTACTTCCTCAAAATCCGCCCATATGTTCCAGCCCCTTTGAGATGTTTTCGATGCCAACTGTTTGGACATGCGGCAATAAGATGTACAAAAGAGCAAATATGTGTCTGTGGAAAAGCTCTCCATACTGGAGAACCATGTGAAATGCCAATTAAATGTGTGAACTGTAATGGTTCGCATTCAGCAAGATCAAAAGAATGCTCAATTTATAAGCAAGAAGTAGCCATTCAGGAAGTCAAAGCAAAAGATAACATCTCCTACGCTGAAGCAAAGAAGAAGGTTGTCATACAAACACCGAAGCCAAACATTTCTTACTCGCAAGCTACTAGTAGCCCTAGTTCAGCAAGCAACTCCCAAATGATGGATACACAAGCACTGATCAAAGAACTTGTTCCACTTTTACTAAGTGCCCTACAGAAGAACTTCAATTTCTCCCAAGCTCACTCCTCACAAATGTCACTCCTAAACTCTGATAACCAATCCTCCTCACAAATACCCAAACGCCTCCGAGCAGAATCCTCGGATGAAGAATCATTATCTAGCCATACTAGCATAAGGACTAAAAAGAAAAAAGGCTGGCCTAAAGGAAAACCACGAAAAAACTCAGCGGAAAAACTATCACATCCTGAGATACCATTACCTCAGGACCAAGGATCACTGTGACACTAGTTTCACAAGTTTTAACTTTCATATCAACTTCTTTCTATTTATTTATATATATCTCATCTATACACACCATTTGAACTCATATTTCCACTCCATTCAATATAACAAACTCAATACTACAATGGAACTGTAATGGTTGTATACACCACTACCCTGAACTGAAACTTATCATTGCAAAAGAATCACCGTTCTGTGTATGTCTTCAAGAAACACATTTCAAACCAACTGACACCTTCAATCTGAGAGGCTTTAAATGTTATAGAAAAGATACAATTCCTCATATACGAGCCAGAGGAGGTGTAGCTATTTTCATAAATGAAAATTTTCCCTCAACGGCTATAAACCTCAATACACAGCTTCAAGCTATAGCAATCAGATGTATTATCCCCATCAAATTCACAATTTGTAATATTTACCTTCCAGACTCAAACTGGAACATTGATAACATAAGAGAAATAGTTGACCAACTGCCTACTCCATTCCTTATTGTGGGAGACTTCAACTCCCATAACCCCATATGGGGCTCCGATAAAAAAGATGCTAAAGGACGTATTATTGAAGAGTTAATTGATGAATACAGTCTTGTTCTGATGAACACTGGAGAAGATACTTTCATAAACCTAAGATCGCAATCATTTTCCGCAATTGACTTGAGCTTATGCTCCCCTGTACTAGCTCCGAACTTCAACTGGCAAGTAATGAATGATGAACAACACTCCGATCACTTTCCAATCCTTATAGAGCTACCTAGTCAGATACCCCAACAAAAACGACCTGAAAAATGGTGTCTTAAAAGAGCCAACTGGACTCAGTTTCACGACTCTCTGAATGATATGCAGCTGACTGACTCTGTGAATAGCTCAGTAGAATATTTCACGCAGCAAGTCACGAATGCTGCTATGAATAGTATCCCTCAAACTAACGGCGACGAGAAACGAAGGAGCGTACCATGGTGGAACCCGGAATTAGAATCAGCAATTAGAGAGAAAAAAAGGTTACTCAACACATTCAAAAGACACCCAACACAGGAAAATATGATAAACTTCAAACGAGCTCGTGCTAAATCCAGAAGATTAACTCTGTCGAGTAAAAAAATATCTTGGGAAAACTATGTCGCAAGCATGAATCTCCAAACACCACACGCTGAAATATGGAAGAAAGTCAGATGTATAGCAGGAAAACAATTTTCATCAATACCATCTGTTCTATTAATGAACGACGAAGAAATAACGGACTCATCAGAAATAGCGACGAAACTAGCTGAACAGTTTCAGAAAAATAGTAGCTCAGAAAACTATAGCGTCGAATTCCAACAACGGAAAGGAAATGAAGAACAAAATCATAATGACTTCTCAGAAAATGGCACATTCGCTTACAATAAACCGTTCACATTATCTGAACTGGAAAGAGCATTAGAGAATACCAACCACTCATCTCCTGGACCAGACAACATTCCCTACGAGATGATACATGCACTCCCACAATCGGCCAAGGAAATTTTACTCGAGCTATACAACAAGATCTGGGTAGAAGGTAGCTACCCGGAGCAATGGAGAAATATTATCATTATTCCTATCCCCAAACCAGGGAAAGATTCAAAAAATTCAGAGAACTACCGTCCAATATCACTCTCGAGCTGCCTTAGTAAGGTATTGGAGAAAATGGTGAATTTCCGGTTGATATGGTATCTTGAGAGGAATGAACTCTTATCACCCTCCCAGATGGGTTTCCGGCGGCATAGGTCAACTATAGATGGACTTATCCAATTGGAAAATGCTGTCCAAAACAGCTTTGCGAAACGCAGCCACCTTGTTGGGATATTTTTCGATCTAGAGAAAGCATATGATATGACATGGAAACACGGAATTCTCAAACAACTACAAGAATGGGAATTGAAAGGAAACCTTCCCAAATTCATTGAGAGTTTTCTGCTTCAACGATCATTCAAAGTGAGAGTGGGAAATATCCTTTCTGGCGAACATACACTAGAAAACGGAGTCCCACAAGGGTCGACACTAAGTGTCACACTTTTCGCAATTGCTATTAATAGCCTGTTCAAGAATCTGAACCCAGCTGTTGGCCGAATCATGTACGTTGACGACATAACAATATTCTTCTCCAATGATAGTATGAATCTGATCGAAGAGACCCTACAGCAAGCGGTGAATTCCCTAGTAGAAGAGGCCGAAAATAAAGGATTCAAATTCTCAGTGTCTAAAACGCATGTCATGCACTTCTGTAGGCTCAGAAATCCTCACGATCACCCCCGCCTGTATATGAAAAATCAGCTGCTGGAATGCAAACCACAGATGAAATTCCTAGGAATAATATTTGATAGTAAGCTCTATTGGAAACAACATATTGAAAATTTGGGAAACAGATGCAAGAAAGCCTTGAACGTTATTCGCTGTGTGGCGAATATAAACTGGGGAGCAGATAAAGACGTCCTTCTAACCCTATACAGATCTATCGTTCTATCCAAAATCGACTATGGACTAGTGGTATATTCATCTGCTCGGCGATCTCATTTGAAAACACTTGAACGGATTCAATCATGCGGTTTGAGACTAGCCCTTGGTGCATTCCCTACAAGCCCTCTCCAGTCACTACAATGCATCTCTGGAATTCCAAGCATCGCGTTTAGGATTCAACAGCTTACTCTCTGCCAAGGAGCTGGAATATGGGCACAACCACACCATCCCAACCATAACGTAATGTTTTCAACTGATTCACATGAACTATACGAAGGGCGGCCCACAATTACTCGACCTGCCAACATCCGGATGAAAGAACTCCTGGAAACATATAATGAAGAACTTCCGATAGTTTACCCAATGCAGTTCGGTGAAATACCTCCATGGCAATTGAACCTACCCACCATCCACAAGGAATGTTCCAAATTTAAGAAATCCGACACAAACCCTGTTATCTACCAACAGGAGTTTTATAGACTAATCGATAACTATCCGAATTCACTCAAAATCTACACTGACGGATCTAAAACAGCTAACGGCACAGCTAGTGCATTTTATACAAATGGACAATCATACTCCTGGAAAATCAACGCATCGGCCAGTATATACACAGCTGAACTTTACGCCATCTGGCAAGCCATTCGATATACAGAATTTATGCCACAACATACCTCAATCATTTGTACAGACTCTCTCAGTGCTATTGAGGCAATAAGTAATGCTTATAATGATAACCCACTAGTTCAGGACATTCTCGCCTCAACTCACCATCTTCTCGAAATCAATAAAAGAACAGTTCTAATCTGGACTCCAGGACACGTACATATTCAAGGCAATGTCTTAGCAGATATTGCTGCACGAAACGCCACTGAAAATGCTCGCACTGATGATATCCCGGTATTTGCAGGTGACCTGAAAACACACCTCAAAGAAATAGTGCTCAATAAGTGGGAGACCGAGTGGAACGTCTCACAAGAAAAACTGAGGCGAGTAAAATCGACTACAAAGCAGTGGAGAAGCCCAGTTTTTATGAACAGGAGAGAACAAGTAGCACTTACAAGATTGAGAATAGGACACACAAACATAACATCCTCATATATACTGAAAGGAGAGCGACCTCCCCAATGCCAAACCTGTCATGTTAGAATTACGGTTAAACACCTCTTAGAAGAATGCGAAGAATACAGGAACTTCAGGCAAATGTGTGGTATTCAGGGAGACATCTCGAGAACACTATCCAATAACAAGGAGGACACGAATAAACTACTACTTTTTTTGCACGGATCTGGATTGATAAAAAAAATATAATATACATATACTGGAACGAAAGAAATGGGACGCATAATATACAATAGAGAAAGGAAAGAGAATATCCAATGTCATTGAGTGATGACATTGGAGGCAGCTAATAACCTTAGTAGTTGATGCTGCCTTATCAAGTGATGAAAAAAAAAAAAAAAAAAATAATAATAATAATAATAATAATAATAATAATAATGATAATCCTGATTATCGGCTCCCTAGGAGGCACACGACACACGCTGCTCTCGGAGATCCAGAAAATCCCAGCGTGCCGTGATAAGGCACACATCCTGGCTGGTGGAATGCAGAAGGCCGTCATACTGGGATCATTGCGTCTACTTAGGGCACACGGTACTTGGTCCCAGTGATTACTCACCTCACAGGCTGTGAGGAGTAGTCACTGGATTTTATCCAGCACAACTCTGCGTGACGTCGGAGGCCGCAGGGTCGTGACTGGAATTACATAAATTCAAATCATAATAATAATAATAATAATAATAATAATAATAATAATAATAATAATAATAATAATAATAATAATAATAATAATAATAATAATAATAATAATAATAATAATAATAATAATAATAATAATAATAATAATAATAATAATAATAATAATAATAATAATAATAATAATAATAATAATAATAATAATAATAATAATAATAATAATAATAATAATAATAATAATAATAATAATAATAATAATAATAATAATAATAATAATAATAATAATAATAATAATAATAATAATAATAGTGAGATGCATAGAACAACTGATGCTGGTCTGGAAGACCCGCTTTACCATAACATCAGGTGAAGCGAGAGTCCAAACAGAGCCAGTCATCATAAGGAGAGGAGTATTTCAAGGGGACTCCCTCAGCCCTCTCCTATTCTGCATCTCACTTCTGCCACTATCCGTTGAGCTCAGGAAAACCAGGGGATACAACTGCGGCCCACCCAGTTACCGGAGGCATAAGGTCACCCACTTATTCTATGTGGATGACCTCAAACTTTATGCCTCTGGTGAGAGGGATATGGACCAATCCCTCAGGGTGGTGCAGGAGTACACGCAGGCAATTGGAATGGAATTCGGGATGGACAAATGTGCACTGGTTCATCTCAAGAGAGGACGATGCGAGAACTACGACAAGGACGCGCAGCTCGTGGACGGAAGCATCCTACGCCACCTGGATGCCGGAGAGACGTACACCTACCTGGGTGTAGAGGAAACTCACATCCAGGAGGCACAACGGGTAAAAGACGCTCTCCGCAGCAAGTATCGGCAGCGGCTCCGACAGATCTGGTCGTCAGAACTGTCGGGGAAGAACAAAGTCGCTGCGACTAACATGCTTGCTGTTCCGATCCTACTTTACTCATTTGGAGTGATAAAGTGGACTCAAGTCGAGCTGCGACAACTTGACGTAAGTACTCGCAAGATGATGCATCTCCATAGGAGTCTGCATCCAAATTCGTCCGTTCCACGGTTATACATACCTAGAGACCAGGGTGGCCGTGGACTCTTGAGCTTGGAGTATCTCCATAACAGAATGGTTCTGGATGGCGCCTGCAAAGTCATCAGGAGTTCGGACCCCCTTCTGCAAATGGTTAAAACCCATGAAGATGCAGGAGTAGGAGCTTTTCTTTTTAGGGCAGCACGTCGAGCAGCCGATGAATTGTCTCTGATTTTCGACTCCGAGCGCGAGGCTCAGGACTCAGTTACTGAGCTAGAACCCGCTCGGAGAAAAGCCCGCATCAAAGCTGCAGAAGTGAAAATGCTCCTGCAGCTTCACATGGATAAGCCCATGCATTCGGTCTACTTCAAGACCATTGAAGACCGGGGCTTATCCAAAGAACTGACTTTCGCTTTTCTCAAGTCAGGCGGGCTTAAATCGGAAACAGAGGGGTTCATCATGGCATGCCAGGATGGGGTTTTCAACACTCTCGTCTACCGTAGCCGTGTCATGGGTATGGAGGTCCCTGACACAAATTGCAGGGCCTGCCGCAGGGCGCCCGAGACAATTATGCACCTGCTGTCTTCTTGCACGGTGTATGCAGTCTCGGCCTATATCCATAGACACAATGCGGCATTGCGAGTGCTCTATTATCACTTGAGGCACTCGTACGGAATAGACGAGACCCCAGTGCTGCCCTATGCTCCGGGGGATATTGAGTCCGTTGTGGAGAATGAGAGGTGCCGAATTTATTGGAACTTCTCATTCCCCACCCTCAGGCAAATACAAGCTAACAAGCCTGATGTAGTCCTCCTCGACCATCAAACCAAAGCGATGTTCGTGATCGAGTTTTCGGCGCCAGCCGAACCGAACATCGTTTTGAAGGAGGAGGAGAAACGGACTAAATATCGAGATCTTCTCTTCGATCTCCGCCGGCTCTATCCAGACCATTCTGTGGAATTGGTCATCCTGATTATCGGCTCCCTAGGAGGCACACGACACACGCTACTCTCGGAGATCCAGAAAATCCCAGCGTGCCGTGATAAGGCACACATCCTGGCTGGTGGTATGCAGAAGGCCGTCATACTTGGATCATTGCGTCTACTCAGGGCACACGGTACTTGGTCCCAGTGATTACTCACCTCACAGGCTGTGAGGAGTAGTCACTGGATTTTATCCAGCACGACTCTGCGTGACGTCGGAGGCCGCAGGGTCGTGACTGGAATTACATGAACTTAAACGAATAATAATAATAATAATAATAATAATAATAATAATAATAATAATAATAATAATAATAATAATAATAATAATAATCCCGTCGCCCTGTACCATGGTGGAACCATGACATCAAATGTGCAATAGCCGAGAGGAAGAAGGCTTATAACAAATTCAACAGAAACCCTACCCTTGATAATCTTATTGCGTTCAAAAAAGCTAGAGCTACAGCCAGAAGGATCATTATCCTCGCGAAGAAAGCTTCTTGGGAGGAATACATCTCTACAATAACCCCTGAAGTAGGTCTTGGAGAGGTATGGAGAAAAATAAGAGTGATTGCCGGAAAAAATACTTCCGACTCTCCAGAAGCCCTTTTGTGTGATGACAGGGTTATTTCAGACCCTGTTGAGATTTGCGAATCATTCTCTCATCACTTCGCAGAAGCCAGTAGCTCGAACAACTATGAGGAACACTTCATGAACATAAAAATGAATGAAGAAAGAAATGAACTTGATTTCAGTACTCCAATTCATCTGTGCTACAACCTTGCCATCACGATGAACGAATTGGAATTCTCCCTCGAAAATAGCTCGGAATCTGCTGCTGGGCATGATAGTATACTATACAGCATGCTGAAAAATTTACCTCCGGATGGAAAAACGAAACTTCTTGACTTATTCAATCTCATTTGGGAATCAGGAATATATCCAGATCAATGGAAGATCGCCACCGTTATTCCAATTTTGAAGCCTAGAAAATCCTCCATGGACCCCTCCAACTACCGTCCAATATCACTGACGAGCTGCCTTGGAAAGCTATTTGAGAAAATTGTGAACGTGAGACTCACCTGGTGGTTGGAATCGAACTCCCTCCTTTCCCAAAACCAGGTTGGTTGCCGTAGCAGACACTCTACAGTTGATGCACTGGTATTTCTCGAAAACGAGATCCAAGATTCGTTTTTTAATAGAGAGCATTTAGTAGCGGTCAGCTTCGATCTACAAAAAGCCTACGATACAACATGGAGATACTCTATTATAAAACAATTACATAAATGGGGTCTAAGAGGCAATATGCCTGCTCTCTTACACAATTTCTTGAATGACCGGTCTTTCATTGTCCGTATCGGGCCCATAGAGTCATCTATGAGGATTCTCGAAAATGGAATCCCTCAAGGCTCAGTCCTAAGTGTCTCTCTATTTGCAATTGCCATCAACTTTCTTCTCGAATTGAGACAAACCGAAGTGAAGAGAGTGCTGTACGTAGACGATCTAATCATCCTCTATAAACACAAATCTATGGACATAATTAACGAACACCTGAACATTGAAATCAACAATCTACACCAGATATCCAAATCACGAGGTTTTCTCTTTTCAAGAGAAAAAACGAATTGTATCCACTTTTGTAGGCTGAGATCAGACCATCCAGAACCGAGTCTATTTCTTCAAGATCATCCAATCACTGTTAAGGAGTGGATGAAGATTTTAGGAATTGTGTTCGACAAGAAGCTCAATTGGGCTGAACAAATCAATCAGCTTATAGCAAAGTGCCAGAGGGCTCTGAACATCATAAGATGTATGGCTAATATCAGATGGGGCGCAGACAGAGAAATCCTCCTTAGCCTCTACAAATCGTTGATACAAAGCCGCCTGGATTACGGAGCCCTTGTATACAACTCCTGTAGACCTTCGAGGCTGAAACAGTTAGATAGACTCCAATCAGCAGCGCTGAGACTAGCTACAGGAGCATTCAGAACTAGCCAATCTCATGCTCTACTCTGCGATGCATCAATGCTGCCCCTAGATTTGAGAAGAGACCTTCAAACGATGACATACACCACCTTAACCCTTTCTCGACCATCTCATATTAACCACGCTAGCTGTTCAGCTGAGAATGAATACTCAAACAGATCGACGGTGACTAGACCAGTTCGAATCCGTAGCCGTGAAGCCTGTAGAAAATACTCGATTGGTGAATTCACGATTTTACGTGAACATGTTTCACCAATCCCTCCTTGGCAACTGTCCACCCCAGAATCAAATCTCAAGTTATCTTCGTGGAAAAAGGAAGATACATCCGCTGCAACTTATAGGGCTCTAGTCGCACATGAGCTAGATTCTTATAGGAACAACCTCATAATATATACAGATGGTTCGAAATCGAGAGATGGTGTTGGTGCAGCGATTGTGATAGGGGAAAGTGAATTCAGTTGGTCTTTGAATCCCTATTGTTCCATTTTCACAGCAGAAGTATACGCCATCTGGCAAGCCCTTTTGTATTTCTCGTTTTCCCAATCAGAGAGCTGCCTAATCTGCTCAGACTCATTGAGCGCTATACAATCAGTAGAAAACACCTTCACAAAAAATATGTATATTTTGAGAATCTTAGAGCTAGTTACTCACTTGTCGTTAAATGGAAAAAAATGCACCTTGATGTGGATCCCCAGTCACTGTAATATTCCGGGCAATGAAAGAGCAGATACAGCAGCAAAACAAGCGGCCATAGACCCAGTAGATGAAGGAATCCCAATTCCATCCCAAGATATGAAAACTACCCTCAAAGGCCAGTTGAACAAATCATGGCAAGACCGGTGGACTGCAGGAAACACTCAACAGACGAGAACAAGTAATAATTTGTCGCTTGAGAATAGGCCATACTAACCTCACACACTCGTATCCGCTGGCAGGGAATCCTAGACCGCTCAGATAAAACATCGGAATAGAACCTGCAAATATTGAAATACTGCTGGATAGAGAAAAATATATTAAGAAAGTACTTACCTACGTAGAACAAGTGAGCATCCATAAGAAGATATAGAATGAAACTTGGCAGCTAAATGATCTTAGCAATCGAATGCTGCATAATCGAAAAAAAAAAAAAAAAAAAAAAAAAATAATAATAATAATAATAATAATAATAATAATAATAATAATAATAATAATAATAATAATAATAATAATAATAATGATAATAATAATAATAATAATAATAATAATAATAATAATAATAATAATAATTATAATAATAATAATAATAATAATAATAATAATAATAAGGAGTAGTCACTGGATTTTATCCAGCACGACTCTGCGTGACGTCGGAGGCCGCTGGGTCGTGACTGGAATTATATGAATTTAAAATAATAATAATAATAATAATAATAATAATAATAATAATAATAATAATAATAATAATAATAATAATAATAATAATAATAATAATTCTGCCCCGCAAGGGGTATCTTGGGTTCGGGACAGGTCTTCTCCTGTCACGAAGTCAAGGTACATGAGCGAGTAACGACCCCACGGCCCTAGTTGGCGCGAAGCCTGGCGGTTTCAAAGATTCCGTCAGACAACGTGCAAACCAGCACAGTAGAGTACGCAAATCCCGGCTGCTTTACTGCAACCCATCCTGTCTCACCTGAAATCCTTCATCAGTCCTCTTCTTCGCACCCTCCACCCCTACTTACCTGTCCAATCCCTCACTACCAACTCAGGGACTCGCACCTAGCGGGTACGGGAATAGCAACCCCGAGGCACCCTAGCTGGACACTTACCTTACTTCAACTTGTCTTGGGTGGTGTCCTCTTCTTCTTTCCCCTTCTTTCCTATCGGTCTCTCTTGGCCACCCCTTGTTCTTCTGACCTATTCTTCTACTCTATCGGTCTCTCTTGACCGAATACAAACGGAACCCAAGGTGTTATACGTACCGTGCTGAGGGGTGAATGGCCACAAATAGCTGGTCGCGAACGGTGAACTCCGGATACCTGGCGCCCTCCGGTTTTAAACAGCCTCACTGCAATAAGGGAGCACTGTTGCAGCGAATTTCATTTCTTCCCTACTCGTGGGACACATATGAGTGGAATTGATTCAAACATACCCCTAGAGGTATCCTCCTCTGTAATAAAGGAACCGGTTGGTGGACCAGTTCAAAAAACCACCGACACAAACACGAATCAGGAGACGGCGGTACCTGTACCTCGGTTCCTGATCGTTAAAAGGAATGAAGGAGACTTTTCAAAAGTCAGTCCTTTCATTATTGCCAGAGTTATTTATGGTTTAGTAGGCGGAGTTAAGAATTTGAAGAAAACTAAAGAAGGATTAATAATCGAAACGAGATCTGCGGCCCAAGCGAAGAGACTCATGGAAATTAAGAAAATGAGCGACATGTTAGTTGAAGTTCAACCTCATCGTACCCTGAACTATTCGAAAGGAATCATATATTGCCATGACCTACTTAATTGTTCCGTTGAAGAAATCTGCCAGGAACTGAAAGATCAAGGCGTCATTTCGGTTAAACGAATAACCTCAAAGAGAAACGGTGAAATCCTCGAGACTCCAAATCACATCCTTACGTTCAACCAACCGACTCTCCCAAACCGAGTTAAAGTCGCTTTCTACTCCCTTCCAGTCCGATTATACATTCCTCCTCCTCTACGATGCTTCAGGTGTCAGAAATTTGGGCATATATCCCTCAGATGCGAAAACGTTCAAGTTTGCATATGCGGAAAACCGATACACGAAGGATCACCATGTGAAAAACCCATAGAATGCGTTAACTGCAAAGGAAATCATAACGCTCGAAGCCGAGACTGTCCTGTCTACAAAAATGAGGTTGCAATACAGGAAATCAAAACGAAAGAAAACCTGACCTATGCAGAAGCGAAGAAAAAAGTTATAGTTCCAACACCAACACCAGGAGTATCATTTGCCCGAGCTGCTTCCAATAATACGAGTCAACTGAATATTCCGATCTTGTTAAAGAATTATTACCCAGCTTATGCTCAATGATCAAAGACACAGTTACCAAAGAAATTTCGAACTAACCTTTCAGAAAGCCAACAGATTTCCACTCACAAAGAGGAGAAAATAGTAACACTCAGACCAAAAGGAAAAACATTGACCGAACCCCTAGCCCAGTGCCGAGCTCAGATAACGAATCAAACACTTCCTTCACCTCACAAGAAAAGAAAAAGAGAGGATGGCCAAAAGGAAAACAAAGGAAATCCAATGTAGAAATAGTGTGAAATTATGAAACCTGTGATAAAACCCCTACTGTGATATCTTTAATATTTTATATTTATACATATTTTATTCTATTTATTTCAATCAATTTTATTTATACACACAAATTTTCATTTATTTCATATTATACTTCCATTCTATCTGATTGCATAAACTCAAAGAAATGGGTATAAACGAAAACATACTCCAATGGAATTGTGATGGATGCAAACATCACTATGCAGAACTCAAGACCCTTATACTGAAAGAAACGCCATTTTGTATTTGTCTTCAGGAATCGCACTTGAAGCCTGGAGATAACTTTCACCTGAGAGGATATCAATCATTCAGGTACGATGTCACTCCCAATCAAAGGGCCAGAGGAGGCGTGATAACTTTCGTCAAAAATAATATCAGAGTTGAAGAAGTAATTCTACAAACCGACCTCCAAGCAGTCGCTATCACAATCAAATACCCATATAAGATGACTATATGCAATCTGTACCTACCTGACTTCAACTGGACTCGAGAGGAACTGATAAATTGTCTAGAACAATTGCCAACTCCTGTATTGATACTAGGAGACTTCAACTCTCATAACTTCCTCTGGGGCTCCGAGAGAACTGATACTAGAGGAAGAATAATCGACCGAGTATTAGACGAACTTGACCTTGTCATACTCAACACAGGAGAAGGTACCTATATAAATTCTAGATCAAATACACTATCAGCGATAGATCTTTCCATCTCCTCTCCTGATATTGCTGCTGTTCTGAAGTGGCAATGCCTAGAGGAGCAGAACACGGACCATTTACCAATATCCATCGAATGTGCTGCTCAGAGATCCAACAATAGGTTCACAAAGAAATGGGTCACTAAAAAAGCTGATTGGACAACATATAGAAATATTTTGAGCGGAATTGATATCAGAACAAACACGATAGACAGAGGAGTTGATGAATTGACCGAAGCCATTAACGGAGCAGCTGATGTGGCCATACCCAAATGTAGAGCAAGGGCTCCAGAAAAAGTAGTTCCATGGTGGAACGAAGAAGTCGCTGCTGCCATCAGGAAAAAAAGAGAGCCTTCAATACCTTCAAAAGATCTCACACACAGGAAAACCTCATAAACTTCAAAAGGCTAAGAGCAAAGGCAAGGTTCTTCTGCTTGTCCAGCAAGAAGAAATCATGGGAAAACTACGTTTCATCGATCACAACTGAAACACCGATGAAAGAAGTCTGGGACAAAATAAGAAATATAAAAGGAAAAGATTTCAGAGAGGTTTCACCAATTCTCATTGTGAACGGCCAAGAAATCACCGGAGAATATAACATCGCGGAACAGCTAGCCATCCAATTCGAAAGTACCAGTTCCACAAATTATTACAATGAAACATTCAAACGAATCAAGGATGCAGAGGAAAATAACATCATCGATTTCACAACACGAGAGGATATTATATATAACTCACCATTCACCATAGCTGAACTGGAACACGCTCTGTCATCAGCAACAAAATCAGCCCCAGGAAAAGATCAAATACCATATGACCTTATCAGAGAACTACCTGACAACAAGAAAACGACGTTACTGGAACTATTCAACCGAATATGGAAAGAAGGAAATTACCCAAACCAATGGAAAGAAGCACTGATAATAGCAATACCCAAGCCCGGAAAAAATCTAGAACACCCTGCTAACTACCGCCCTATCTCGCTCACATGCTGTCTTGGCAAAATCTTGGAAAAAATGGTCAGTTTAAGATTGAAGTGGACTCTGGAACAGAAAGGACTGCTCTCCAATTCCCAAATGGGATTCAGAAAAAACAGATCTGCTGTGGACCAACTAGTTCAAATTGAACAAAATATACAGGAAAACTTCGCCAAAAGAAATCACACAGTAGCAGTATTCTTTGACATCGAAAAAGCATTTGATACTACCTGGAGATTTGGAATTTTGAAAACACTTCACAATTGGGGATTTAGAGGGGA
This sequence comes from Phaedon cochleariae, assembly GCA_918026855.4. Lineage (NCBI taxonomy): Eukaryota > Metazoa > Arthropoda > Insecta > Coleoptera > Chrysomelidae > Phaedon > Phaedon cochleariae. The sequence goes on from OU896708.1 coordinate 28,785,668, forward strand.
ACTTCCATTATTCATTGCCAACTTCTTAACAGAAAGAAATTTCAGAGTCCGCTGCGGCCAAACCTTTTCAGAAAACCACGACCTCGAAAATGGTATCCCTCAAGGATCAACACTCAGTGTGACGCTATTCGCAATAGCAGTTAACGGACTAGCAGAGGTGATCCAATTAGAAGTTGGGAAAAGTCTTTACGTAGATGACCTTGCAATCTTTTACTCAGGGCCTCATATGAATGAAATAGAAACCACCCTACAACAATCAATCGATATGATCGTTCAATATGCAGAACAACATGGCTTCAGAATATCCACCACCAAAACTCACTGCGTCCACTTCTGTCGAAAGAGAATACCGCACAATGAACCCACTCTTCTCCTCAATGGGAACAATATTGAAGTTAAGGAATCAACAAAATTCCTTGGATTGATACTCGACAAAAAGCTACACTGGAAGGAACATATAGAATACTTAGTTGTCGACTGCAAAAGAAGGCTCAATATCATGAAATCAGTGGCGAGCTTGAACTGGGGATGTGATTATAGGATTCTCATCAATTTATATCAATCTATCATACTATCCAAATTAGATTATGGATCAGTAGTATATTCATCCGCAAGAAAATCATATTTGCAACATCTAAACTCAATTCACGCCTCTGGACTGAGACTTGCATTGGGAGCCTTCAGAACAAGTCCATACCTGTCATTATGTTGTGAATCCGGAATATTACCTCTTAATTATCGTAGAAAACAAATATTGATCAACTACGCTACGAAAATTTGGGCCATGCCTGATCACCCAAATCACGATCACACGTTCTCTGAGGAAATCCATGAAATTTATGAGTATAGACCAACTATAACAAGACCAGCAACAATGAGAATCGGTGAACTTCTTCTCGAATTAGGTGAGAACTTTCCAGTAACATACCCAATGGAAAAATATGAAACACCTCCTTGGGAAATGAGTCCTCCGATGATACACTTCAACTGCCTGAAATATCAAAGACATGAAACTCCCAAGCAACTAATCTATGGAGAATTACATGCTATACTAGATAACTACACGGATGCAATCACAATATACACAGATGGGTCGAAATTAGACAATGGCGTTGGTAGTGCTATCTGTATCGATGATGAGACACATCACTGGACACTAAATTCACTCTCCAGTATCTACACCGCTGAACTGTACGCAATTTGGCAATCACTAAAATATGTAGACATAAATAATATAAAGAAGACAGTAATTTGCTCCGATTCACTCAGCTCACTTCAATCAATATCGAATATCTTCAGTTCAGACCCTCTCGTTCTACAAATTTTATACTCACTTCAGGGGTTGAAGAATAATAACCAAACTGTTATTTTCATCTGGATACCAAGTCATATCGGAATACCTGGAAATAAAAAAGCTGATGGGGCTGCAAAAGAAGCTGCAAACTCAGACTATATAGACAACATACCTATCCGCCACGAAGACATCAAAATACACATGAAACATAAAATATTCAACCTGTGGAAAGAGAAGTGGATCAACGAAAACTCCAAACTGAGAAGAATCAAGCAAGATGTGACGATTGAAGTCTATAAAAAAAATCTGAAAAGGAAAGAACAAGTAATTATAACAAGATTACGAATTGGACACACACACCTTACATCATCTTACCTCTTACTAGGCCAGCGCCAACCTCAGTGTGAATCCTGCAGAGAACCACTGACAGTTGAACACATACTATTGAATTGTCCAGAATACATCCAAGTCAGACGAACAGTGGGATTGCCAGATGATCTGTCCTTATGTCTCAACAATCCAACCTACAAAGATGCAACTATAGAATTCCTGAAAAACATTAATATCTATAAAAAAATATAACTGAAAATAGAATACTCACCGATATCTATCAATTCAAATGTCTGCACGAAATCCGACCAACTCGGAAACCATAGGCTAATGACCATAGTAGTCGATGCCTGAAACAAAAAAAAAAAAAAAAAAAAATAATAATTCTGTGGAATTGGTCATCCTGATTATCGGCTCCCTAGGAGGCACACGACACACGCTGCTCTCGGAGATCCAGAAAATCCCAGCGTGCCGTGATAAGGAACACATCCTGGCTGGTGGAATGCAGAAGGCCGTCATACTAGGATCATTGCGTCTACTCAGGGCACACGGTACTTGGTCCCAGTGATTACTCACCTCACAGGCTGTGAGGAGTAGTCACTGGATTTTATCCAGCACGACTCTGCGTGACGTCGGAGGCCGCAGGGTCGTGACTGGAATTATATGAATTTAAAATAATAATAATAATAATAATAATAATAATAATAATAATAATAATAATAATAATAATAATAATAATAATAATAATAATAATAATAATAATAATAATAATAATAATAATAATAATAATAATAATAATAATAATAATAATAATAATAATAATAATAATAATAATAATAATAATAATAATAATAATAATAATAATAATAATAATAATAATAATAATAATAACTATCCGTTGAGCTCCGCAAAACCAGAGGATACAACTGCGGCCCACCCAGTTACCGGAGGCATAAAGTCACCCACTTATTCTATGTGGATGACCTCAAACTTTATGCCTCTGGTGAGAGGGATATGGACCAATCCCTCAGGGTGGTGCAGGAGTACACGCAGGCAATTGGAATGGAATTCGGGATGGACAAATGTGCACTGGTTCATCTCAAGAGAGGACGATGCGAGAACTACGACAAGGACGCGCAGCTCGTGGACGGAAGCATCCTACACCACCTGGATGCCGGAGAGACGTACACCTACCTGGGTGTAGAGGAAACTCACATCCAGGAGGCACAACGGGTAAAAGACGCTCTCCGCAGCAAGTATCGGCAGCGGCTCCGACAGATCTGGTCGTCAGAACTGTCGGGGAAGAACAAAGTCGCTGCGACTAACATGCTTGCTGTTCCGATCCTACTTTACTCATTTGGAGTGATAAAGTGGACTCAAGTCGAGCTGCGACAACTTGACGTAAGTACTCGCAAGATGATGCATCTCCATAGGAGTCTGCATCCAAATTCGTCCGTTCCACGGTTATACATACCTAGAGACCAGGGTGGCCGTGGACTCTTGAGCTTGGAGTATCTCCATAACAGAATGGTTCTGGATGGCGCCTGCAAAGTCATCAGGAGTTCGGACCCCCTTCTGCAAATGGTTAAAACCCATGAAGAGGCAGGAGTAGGAGCTTTTCTTTTCAGGGCAGCACGTCGAGCAGCCGATGAATTGTCTCTGATTTTCGACTCCGAGCGCGAGGCTCAGGACTCAGTTACTGAGCTAGAACCCGCTCGGAGAAAAGCCCGCATCAAAGCTGCAGAAGTGACAAAGCTCCTGCAGCTTCACATGGATAAGCCCATGCATTCGGTCTACTTCAAGACCATTGAAGACCGGGGCTTATCCAAAGAACTGACTTTTGCTTTTCTGAAGTCAGGCGGGCTCAAATCGGAAACAGAGGGGTTCATCATGGCATGCCAGGATGGGGTTTTTAACACTCTCGTCTACCGTAGCCGTGTCATGGGTATGGAGGTCCCTGACACAAGTTGCAGGGCCTGCCGCAGGGCGCCCGAGACAATTATGCACCTGCTGTCTTCTTGCACGGTGTATGCAGTCTCGGCCTATATCCATAGACACAATGCGGCATTGCGAGTGCTCTACTACTATTTGAGGCACTCGTACGGAATAGACGAGACCCCAGTGCTGCCCTATGCTCCGGGGGATATTGAGTCCGTTGTGGAGAATGAGAGGTGCCGAATTTATTGGAACTTCTCATTCCCCACCCTCAGGCAAATTCAAGCTAACAAGCCTGATGTAGTCCTCCTCGACCATCAAACCAAAGCGATGTTCGTGATCGAGTTTTCGGCGCCAGCCGAACCGAACATCGTTTTGAAGGAGGAGGAAAAACGGACTAAATATCGAGATCTTCTCTTCGAACTCCGCCGGCTCTATCCAGACCATTCTGTGGAATTGGTCATCCTGATAATCGGCTCCCTAGGAGGCACACGACACACGCTGCTCTCGGAGATCCAGAAAATCCCAGCGTGCCGTGATAAGGCACACATCTTGGCTGGTGGAATGCAGAAGGCCGTCATACTAGGATCATTGCGTCTACTCAGGGCACACGGTACTTGGTCCCAGTGATTACTCACCTCACAGGCTGTGAGGAGTAGTCACTGGATTTTATCCAGCACGACTCTGCGTGACGTCGGAGGCCGCAGGGTCGTGACTGGAATTATATGAATTTAAAATAATAATAATAATAATAATAATAATAATAATAATAATAATAATAATAATAATAATAATAATAATAATAATAATAAGATTAGAACTTTGGAGAAACTCAGCTATCCTGAAGCAAAGAAACGAGTGATGGCCACAAAACCGATAGCAAATAAATCGTATGCTCAAGCTATAGCATCTACTTCACAAAATGAAACCAACAATCTCGAAGCACAACTCATACCCAGCCTAACAAAAGTTATCGAAGAGCATGTAAAGAAAGCAATATCTGACATATTTAGCGAAAAAGCACCTGGACCTACCCACTTTTATCCTATGGGACCACCAAATGCACCGAACGACGCATCAACTATGTCAGATACCTCCAACTACATGTCAGAGAAGAGAAAAAGAAACGTTAATTCCAGAGAAGATGAATCGGAGTCAGACGATAGCCAATACTCTGCTAAATCAAGTGTAGGTGTTGGTGGCCGAAAGAAAATTAAAAAAGGCTGGCCGAAAGGTAAAGCCCGAAAACCAACCAACCAACAATCGGATCCTGATACAAAAACAGTCACTCAGCCTGGTGTTGAAGAGGTTATTTGTATAGACAATGCAGACCCACCTCCCTGTAAAGACTAGAATATTCATTCATATAATATATACATATACATTTACATTTACATCTATCTATACCTCATTCATTTAATAGTCAATTAAAAACCCAATTGATATTCTATCATTTAAACTCATATCAAATTAACCAATGGCTACTTACGAGAATATCATACAATGGAATTGTAATGGTCTGAACCATCACTACTGCGATCTCAAATCAATCATGATAGAATCATCTCCATTATGTTTGTGTATCCAAGAGACACACTTCAAACCTAATGAACCTTTCAACTTGAGAGGGTTCAAATCATTCAGACATGACGTTCAACAAGGTGTACGTGCTCATGGTGGCATAGCGATCTTCATAAAGAGCAACATTCCTTCAGTAGAAATACCATTACAAACGGATTTACAAGCGCTCGCAATACGAGTTGATTACCCATATGCAATGACAATCTGCAATATATACCTCCCTGATTTCAACTGGAATTTGGCAGCACTGGAACATATAATAGAACAACTCCCAATACCATTCCTGATAATGGGTGATTTCAACTCCCACAATCCAATATGGGGATCCCACAGATTGGATGCTAGAGGGAGAATTATTGAAAGGTTAATAGATGATAGAGACCTGGTAGTACTTAACAACGGACAAGGGACTAACCTGAATTCCCGCTCTCACTCTTTCTCGGCAATAGACATTACCCTCTGCTCTGCAAGACTCGCGACAAATTTCAGATGGAATGTAATGAATCAGCATAATAACACCGATCACTTCCCGATCAAAATTGAATGTGCAAATCATCACCAGAGTATGGATATTCCTAGAAGGTGGCGTATAGAGGAAGCAAACTGGACGCTATACCAGAATTTGACCGAAACACTAGATACCCCAAATGGAAACATCGAGGATATGGTCACTACATTCTCAGAAGGCATTTTATCAGCGGCCCAAAAAGCTGTCCCATGTAGTGGCATAAGTCGAGGAAAGAAAAGAGTTCCCTGGTGGAACGAAGAAGTTGCAGCAGTTATTCGGGATAAAAAACGAGCTTTCAACTCATTCAAAAGAAATCCTACGCAAGACAATATGATCAACTTCAAAAAATTTCGAGCGAAAGCAAGACAGATAATCCTGAAATGTAAAAATCAATCCTGGAGGAAATATATCTCAACCATCACTACCGATACCCCAAACACAGAAATTTGGAACAAAATAAGATGTATCATAGGAAAAACTCTCTCATATCCGTCACCAGTTCTATCCATTGATGACCAACTGATCACAAACAAATCCGAGATTGCTGGGAAATTAGCTGAGCACTTCGAAGCTACCACATCATCTTCAAAATATTCTGAGTCTTTCTTGAGAGTGAAAAACTTATCTGAAGTACCATTGAATTTTCATGCAACATCACATTCACCATATAATGACCCTTTTACTATGGTAGAATTAACAGAAGTACTCACCTCCTTGAAGAAATCTGCTCCTGGCCCAGATGAAATACCGTATGAATTTATCCGTAACTTACCCTTGAATCAAAAATCAAACCTATTACATATCATCAATCATATCTGGCAGGAAGGAACATATCCCGAGCAGTGGCGTGAAGCCATCATTATACCCATACCAAAGGAAGGCAAAGATCAGAAACTTCCGACAAGTTACCGCCCCATCTCTCTGACGTGTTGTTTGAGCAAAATCGTAGAAAAATTAGTGAGTAATCGACTAATATGGCACATCGAAACCAATCATCTGCTAACTAGTATCCAATCTGGTTTTCGTAAAAATAGATCGACACTAGATCAGATCTGCCATTTAGAGAATGCAATCCAAAACAGCTTCGCAAATGGAAATCACCTAGTGACCATCTTTTTTGATATCGAGAAAGCTTACGATACAACTTGGCGCTACGGAATCCTCAAAACACTACATGAATGGGGAATGCGTGGTAACCTTCCGTTGTTTATCGAACAGTTCCTGATGAATCGTCGTTTTAGAGTTCGAATCGGAGCAGAGAAATCAGGAGCTCATTACCAAGAAAATGGGATACCTCAAGGATCTACATTAAGTGTTATCCTTTTCGCAATCGCTATAAACAACCTAGTGTCAGTTATCAATAATAATGTTGGAAAATGCCTCTATGTGGACGATCTGACAATTTTTTACTCAGCGAACTCTATGGATGATATGCAAAATACCCTACAGGAAAATATCAATGCTCTTGTAGAGCAAGTTGATCGTATCGGGTTTCGATTTTCACCATCGAAAACAAAATGTATGCACTTCTGCCGTCGTAGAAAACCTCACGATGATCCAACGCTAACACTCTATGGAAACCCACTAGAAGTTGTACCAAAAATTAAACTTTTAGGTGTCATATTTGATCAAAAGCTCTACTGGAAAGACCATATCAAATACTTAGCAATAAGGTGTAAGAAAACCATGAACATAATGAAAGCAGTCTCGAATATATCATGGGGAATGGATCGAGAAATATTACTTGAAATGTACAACACCCTCATTCTCTCAAAAATTGACTATGGTTGCATCGTTTACGGCTCAGCTCGAAGATCTAACCTCAAACAATTAGACTCAATCCAAGGAATCTGTCTGAGACTTGCTATTGGTGGTTTCCGCACCAGCCCTCTCCCCTCACTCTGTTGTGAAGCTGGGGTGCCACCCTTAGAATTCAGGAGAAGAAGGCTGATGATGAATTATGGTGTAAGTATCCGCAGTCAACCAAACAACCCAAACCACCAACTCTTCTACCATGGAGACCTAAATGATTTGTATGAAAGACGTCAAACAGTTACAAGACCTACAGGGATAAGATTCCAAGAAACTCTAGCTGAATTGAATATCAACTTACCATCTGTTTACCCATTGGGTCCAAATGAAAATCCACCTTGGAACCTAATAGCACCAACATTTCACTTAGAATGCTCCGCCTATAAAAAAGAAGAAACGAATAGAATTATATATCATACCGTATTCAATACCATACTAGATACTTACAATGAAAGCAGAGTGATATATACAGACGGTTCTAAAACGCACAATGGAGTAGGGAGTGCAATGTTCACACTTGGAGAGAATTTTGCCTGGACATTGCCCTCATCAGCAAGCATATTTACAGCCGAACTGTACGCTATATGGCAAGCTCTGAGATTTGCTGAAATGGACACTTGCAGAACAATATTGATCTGCTCTGACTCCCTCAGTTCATGTCAGGCATTGAAGAATAGTTTTAACAGTGATCCACTGATACAAAACATACTTTCACTAATTGACTGGCTCCAGCGTCAAAATAAACGGGTATGTTTAATTTGGATTCCAGGCCATATAGGAATAGTGGGGAATGATTTAGCTGATCAAGCAGCACGAGAAGCAGCTGACTCTGATACATTTGAAGATATCCCAGTCAGACCATCAGACCTGAAAATATTCATGAGGATTAATGAAATACAACAATGGCAAAGACAATGGAACTCCAGTGATTCAAAACTGAAAGTAATAAAGCCAACAGTTCATAAATGGGAGTATGCTCCTATATTGAGAAGGAGAGAACAAGTTGCAATAACACGATTGAGAATAGGGCACACTCTACTGACAAACCTGTTCATGCTACGAAACGAACGTCAACCTCGTTGCGATATCTGCCAGAATACTCGTTTAACTGTAGAACATATATTACTACACTGCAGACATTTCCTCCGACTTCGTAGACAACTGGGCTTGTCAGATGACATGAGTGTTTGTCTCGGGAACACCCCACGTGAAACACTCAAGGTTATATTATTTCTGAAAGAAACTGGACTATTGAGAAAAATATGAATCCACACAGTTACTTACCCACCTGTAGGAAATAACAAGTATGAAAAACTTGAAGATGAAGGCTAATGACCATAGTAATCGAAGCCATGGACCAAAAAAAAAAAAAATAATAATAATAATAATGATAATAATAATAATAATAATAATAATAATAATAATAATAATAATAATAATAATAACTAAATTACGTTGCACCCATCACACACTAAATGAGGCAGTGCTATCCACCATCAAACAGCATTGCCTCGAAAGGATACGGATGTTAGTGGCTGCAAAACAGTCACTGAAGAGGCGAGCGAGAGGACTGGCAGAGAATAAACAATTCCGCGAGAAGCCCTCTCGCTTATTTCAACCGCCTCCAAGTGTGGTTGACAATCCGCCGACTGCTGATCAGGTGGAAACCTTCTGGAAGAGTATTTACGAGATGAGGCATCCATTCAACAGAGATACTCCAGCCCTGGCGCAGTTCGGTACCTTTTGCGAAAGATACCGAGAGCCTGAGCCCGAATTACTGCGCCAACCGATAACCACTGAGGAGGTTCGAGAAGCCCTCAAAGGCTCCAAGAACTTTGCTGCTCCTGGTCCCGACGGTATCAATAACTTCTGGTGGAAAAAGTTTTTCTGTACCCACCACCATTTAGCCAGGATATTTAATAGCTGGCTAAATGGGGAGCAGCAAATCCCTGAGTGGTTCATCGAGGGGCGAACCGTGCTACTCCCCAAGACTGGAGATTTGTCCAATCCAAAGAATTACAGACCAATTACCTGCCTGAATGCATGTTACAAGTTGTTCACACGCATCTTGTACATGCGAGTACTCCTAGTAGTTGATCCGGTTTACCAACGGATTTTCGAGCAGCGTGGGTCAAAGAGAGGTGTCGCTGGCTGCAAGGAGAACCTGTTGATAGATAGATCTTTTACACAGGACTCTGTGCAGTACAAGCGGAATCTCTCTGTGGCCTGGATCGATTACCGAAAGGCATTTGACACAACGTCACATGAGTTACTCGTGTACTTGCTCAAGTGCCTTTCGGTACCCGATTCTATAGTGAGATGCATAAAACAACTGATGCTGGTAGTAGGGGTCGGGACACCCCACCCAGTCCAGCCCCTCCACTTCACCTACCACGTGACTCGGCCGACCAATCACCGGCCGGCCTGACTGGGCTAGCTACTCGCGGCCCAGCGAACGGGTCGTCATCATCGGCTGGACTGCGATAGATCCGTTCTAGAGATAACGGCGCGCATTTCATTCCATTTTTTCACTTAACAACGGCTATATACAGGGTGCTTGTGTTCTGTTAGGTTCACTTGGCAACCTCGCACATAATTTGTGTGTTTACGCTACGAGACGACTACGGGGGTTTGTATTCTACGAGACTACGGTTGTTGTTGTATTGCTGTCTAGCGAGAGTCGACCATTAAACATTTCTAAGAAGAATGTTATCTTATTTCGTAATTCTCGAACCCTAATTAAACATGGTGGCAGTGGTAGTGATAGTGTGTTAGTCCCCTAACCAAGTGATTTCTCAATCGAAAACGCATGTCGTTGTTGGCTACGGCAATATGAAAACCGTAGACCGCAGGTGACTCTAGAAGCGACGAAAACGATTCCGTTGTGATGTCGGTGGCTCAGTCCATATCCGTGCCGGTGTCTCCGCCGAACAAATTCGACTTTTCAGTGCCTGCCTCATGGCCTCAGTGGCGGAAAAGATTCGAACGATTTATGTCAGTGTCTGGACAGAATACAAAATCCGACGAAGAAAAGATCAACATTCTTATGTATGTCTTAGGAGAAGAAGCCGAAGAAGTGATGTTGCAATTTCGTGGAGTGCCTACCTCATACGAGGCAACATTGACCGCTTTCGAAAATCATTTCATTCCGCGTAGGAATATAATCTTCGAACGCTACAAGTTCAATACCAGGACTCAGCAACCGGGAGAATCAATTGAACTTTTCATTACAAGTTTACATTCGTTAGCCGAACATTGTGAATATGGTGCACTTAAAGAGGAGTTGATTCGTGATAAAATCGTTGTCGGCATGCTAGACCGAAAAACGAGCGAAAGGCTTCAATTGCAGGCGAATTTGACCCTTAGTGACTGTGTTCTAGCTGTAAAGCAGGCAGAGCTTCAAGCGAGCCAAAGTAAAGAAATTGGCGGGATGTCGTGTCGCGCAGGAGCAGTGTCAGTCTCTGGTGTCCAGTTTCAGAACCAATTTCAAAATAAACGAGCGGCATCGTCAAGCAGCGTTGCCAAGTCTTCTCGGGTTTCCAGATTTCCAGGGAAAGAGAGGAAGGATGATCCAAGAATACAGAAGAAGTGTCAATTCTGTGGATTAGCTGCTCATGAACGAGACAAGTGTCCAGCAAATCAATCAATTTGTAGAGCATGCAAGAAACAAGGACACTGGGCAACGGTTTGTAGGAGTAGCAGAGAAAATAAGGTCAGGTCTATTCAAGTAGATACTTATTCAGATACTCAGGAGGAGATCAGTTCTAATGATAACAATTGTTCAAATTGTATGTATACTTCACCTAGTAATTTCATAGGATCTATTCAAATCAATCACATTTCTGATAAGGAATGGACTATAGGATTGAAAATGTTAGAATTGAACAAAGATGTCAATTTCATGATTGACTCAGGAGCAGATATAACCTGTATTCCCTTTTCAATATTAGAAGAAGATACAATTCAATGTCTCTCTAGAACTAGTAAGCTAGTAACAGGCCCTTCAGGCAATCCTTTGAATGTACTAGGGACTATGCATGTAACTTTATGTAATATTAACAGAAATTTCAAAACTGAGATTTATGTAATCGAAGAACTTTGTAAACCTATCTTAGGAAGATCTGCTATTATAAATCTAAACATTCTTCAGTTTGGTGATGGATTTTGTTCGAAAATCAATAGTATTGCCAAATTTGGAATTGATGAGATACAAAAAAGTTTTCCAAAAATATTTGATCAAATAGGTACCTTCAAAACTAGTATGGATATCAAAGTTAAGGAAAATGTCCAACCATTCGTACAATCAGTTCCAAGAGTAGTACCTATTCCTTTATTGAATCCATTAAAAGCAGAACTTGATCGATTACAAAAATTAGACATTATTGAACCTGTCGATTATCACACACCTTGGGTCAGTCCGATTGTGATAGTAAGAAAAGGTGAAAAAAATCCGTCTGTGTGTGGACTACACCAGATTAAATAAAGCCGTTTTACGTACGCATTTTCCGATAGGTAAAGTAGAAAGAATACTTGCTCAGATTCAAGGTTCAAAATATTTCAGTCGTCTAGATACAACTTCTGGATTTTACCAAATTCGATTAACAAAAAATTGTCAAGATTTGACGTGTTTCATAACACCATTTGGCCGCTTTATTTTCAAAAGGCTTCCCTTTGGGATAACATGCGCGCCTGAGTATTTCTCAATGCTTTTGTACAGAATCTTACAAGGTCTTGAAGGTGTGATTTTTCACATCGATGATATATTGATTCATGCTTCTACCTTGGAAAAACATAATAAAATCCTTTTTGAAGTGTTAAGCCGTATCCAAGCAGAAGGTATAACCTTAAATCAAAGCAAATGTGTTTTCGGTGTAAATTCTCTTGAGTTTTTAGGTCATTCAATTTCGAGTGAAGGGATTTCTGTGGACTCAGAAAGAATTTCAGTAATTGTCAAATTTCCAGAACCAAGTGATAAAAATGAGCTCTTACGCTTTTTAGGCATGGTAAATTTTTCTAGCCGATTTATTCCTAATCGTTCTGACATTCTAGAACCTTTAACATCTTTGTTAAAGAATAATATTCCATATTCTTGGGGTATATCACAAAAACGAGCTTTTGAAGAAATCAAACAACTACTTCAGGAAAGTCCTTGTTTGGAGTATTTTGATCCATCAAAGCGAATAATAATTTCAGCAGATGCTTCATCTTTTGGTATAGGCTCTTGCTTAATTCAACAAGACAAAGATGGACAGAAAAAAGTAGTTTGCTACGCTTCTCGTTTACTTTCAAAAACTGAACAACGATACGCGCAAATTGAGCGTGAGGCATTAGCTCTAACTTGGTCCTGTGGAAAATTTTCAGAATATATTTCCGGTCTCAAAGTTTTCATTGAAACCGACCACAAACCTCTAGTGCAGGTACTTCAAACAAAATCAATTGATGATTTGACCCCGCGTTTGCAAAGATTTCGATTGAGGCTCATGCGATATGAGTACGAAATATATTATGTACCTGGTAAAGAATTGGTCATCGCGGACGCTCTTTCCAGAAAATTTGATTCAAGCACTAAAATGCCTGATGAAGATGAACTCGTGTTAGAAACTGATACCTTTGTTAATTTGATAACTACATCTTTTGAGGTTAAACCATATTTTTTGGAAGAAATTAAACAACAACAGGTTACAGATCCAATTTGTATTAAATTGAAAGAATATTCAAATTCAGGATGGCCTCAAAGAAAGTTGATAAGTTCTGAAATTTCTCCTTATTATCAGTATAGATTTCAAATTTCCGAATGTGATGGGTTCCTCTTGAGAGGAACGCGATTAATTATTCCTAAATCAATACAAACCAAGTGTCTGGGATTTATACACCAAGGGCATCAAGGGATTGTAAAATGTAGAGCTCGGGCAAAATCGTCTGTTTGGTGGCTAGGGCTGTCAACAGAAATTGAAAATTTAGTTCGCAACTGTCCTCAATGCATAGAACACCGAGTGAACATAAAGGAACCGTTTATCAAAGAAAAATTTCCTGATCGAGCCTGGCAGAAAATCGCCCTAGATTTATTTAAACTCGATCAGTGGTACCTTATAGTGACGGACTATTTTTCCCGATTTTTCGAAATATTCAAACTCACATCACTTACAGAAAAAACAATCATCACCAAGCTGAAAGAATTGTTTTGTAGATATGGAATACCCGAAATAGTGAGATCAGATAACGGACCACAGTTTCAAAGTGAATTCAAAAAGTTTGCCCAGGATTATGATTTCGTACACATAACTAGCAGCCCGTACTATTCACAGTCTAATGGGTGCATAGAGGCAGCAGTTAAGACGGCAAAGAATTTATTGAAAAAGGGTGAAGATATTTATTTATCTCTTCTGGCTTACCGGACCACACCTTTGGAAAATGGGTTCAGTCCTTGTGAATTGTTGAATCGAAATGTTGATACTAGTCCTATTTTTGGAAGGGAGGGAAGGTATAGACAGAAAATAAGTACAAATTATAATAAACGACATCGTGTGAAAGATTTATCTACACTTAATGTAAACGATGGTGTTTGGGTGAATGATTTGAAAATGTATGGCAAAATTCTGAAACAATTAGAAGAACCGAGATCTTATTTGGTTGAAACCAAAAGTGGTACATTCCGAAGGAATCGGTGGCATTTAGTTCCCGCTCCTTACTATCAGTTCACACCAAACAATTTTGAATTTAGAAATCAAGTCACTCCAGCACTCTCGGAAGTAGATGATAATGCTCGCGGTAATTTGAATGTGAGTACTAATGTACCCAATGCTCACAAATTTGATGTTAACCCTGAAGTAACAAGCGAGAATGATAATGTTCGTGAAAGTTGTGAAGATAGAGTTTGTGATCCGGTTAGTGAGGTCCAAAATAACGACAGTGCTAGTGTTCGCTCTCGATCTACTCGTATAATTAAGAGACCTTCTTATTTAAAGGATTATGTATCTTAATAGGCACCTTTATATAAAGGGGGGGATGTTCTGTTAGGTTCACTTGGCAACCTCGCACATAATTTGTGTGTTTACGCTACGAGACGACTACGGGGGTTTGTATTCTACGAGACTACGGTTGTTGTTGTATTGCTGTCTAGCGAGAGTCGACCATTAAACATTTCTAAGAAGAATGTTATCTTATTTCGTAATTCTCGAACCCTAATTAATAGTTGGGAAAAAAAATATAGGGTGAACCCAAAAAGGCGTTATACCTCTCCGAAGAGTAGACTACCTACATATAAAGGCTACCCGCTATAACATGATATATACAGGGCGTTTGCGTTGGATAGCAATTGAAGAAAAAAATATACTGGACGCCTCACCCACTTTTGCGGGATTAGACAGCTGACGTATTACATAAGACATTTGACAGTTAACAAAGGATTGATGACACGTGACTAGATGACCTGCAAGTAGACTACCCGCTACCTAATAATTTAATATACAGGATGTTTGAGTTAGCAATAGCGATACAAAAGTATATATATAGGGGTCTCACAGATAGACTCAGCAAACATACGTATGATAGAGTATCCGTTTGATATACAGGTTGTTTGAATAGCAATACAAACTCACATGGGGGCACTCATGGCCTGACGTTTGACATTTGACAGATGACCAAAGAAAACTATCATACATCAATACTAGACAAACGATACAATGTTTTCGAGGTTATGTTCCATTTCAGACATTCGGTATAGCAAATTTATTTATTCTTCCTAGTTTTCTGGATTTGTGTGTTGTTATGTAATGAGTAGTATAAGAACACTTAGGAATATTATACATATAGTGCCCCACTAAAAAAAAAAGGTATTTCTTTTCGAGCCACCCTGTATAACATTGGCATTTACAGTTCGGAGAAGATTAGAAGGAGCATAATAATCATGTTCGTCTCCCTGCTGAATAGTCCGTTCTGTAGGAGAAAATAATTTCATGATACATTCGAAATGGAACAAAACAAAGTTACGCTGGTATTTTCCTCAAGCTCAACAGATGCATCGTGATACAGCCAAGATGGCATTCGATAGGTGGGAGGAGCTATCAAATTTAAAGTTCGAAAATGTGCGAAACCCTAGCAGACAGAAACCTGATATTACCGTAACTGTTATTCGAAAAAATCATAATTTCCGAGCAAATTGTCAAGGCACTTCCAAGTGTCCACATAATTTCGACGGTCCCGGGAAAGTTTTAGCTCATGCATTTTTTCCAAATGAAAACAACAAGTGTATTGAGATTCATCTTGATGCAGGAGAAAAATGGTATCTTGGAAATAGTACTTCTCCTGATGGCCAAACTAGTTTATTGATGGTTCTGATTGACGAAATTGGCCATGCTCTTGGGCTGGGCCACAGTGATGTCAATACAGCTATTATGTATCCTTGGTATAAAGCAAGTCTAGCATCATTCGATATAGATGATAAGAGGGCGATAGAATATTTGTATGGGCAGAAAACTGGAAACTATCAACCAACAACAACCTCAACAACACAGACAACCGAATCCCAAAAACCAATATCCCAGCACACCTCTACCACAGCTTCATCAGTGTCGTCAAATGAACCCCATAATGTAGACGTTACTAGCACAACCTCAAAGCCTCAGATTACTCCAACAAGATTATGCGACATTCAAGTGCCAGACTTTATGTTTCTAGCCACAGCACCCCAGTTTCAAAATTATCGCATGTACGTGGGATACAATAGATTTTTGTGGAAGTTCGATTTGAACGATATGCGAATTCCATCACAGCCAGAGCTGCTTGATGATTATCTTCCTGAAGATTTGAAGTCTTCTCGAGTGTCACATGTTTTCCAAAATTCTGTGGGTAATCTAGTTACATTTATAAATGATAGCATGTATTATGCAGCATCTTTTCCGAATTTTCAAATCCACCAAAACTTTCGTTTTCCTTTGCCTTCTAAAGCAAAAATTAATGCTGTCTTCCAGACAAACAGTGGACAGGCTTATTTGTTATATAACAACGATTCTTACATTGCATTTGATGACAATGGAGACATGAGCAACCGTGGGCCACTTAGTCACATCTTTCCAGGAATTCCAGCAGGCATAATATCAGCTTTTCATTATATCGATGGAAATATATATTTTTTCGATAGAAATACGTACTACAAATATAGTGAATATACTAGACGGGTAGTGAGAGCCGAACCGTTCAGTTGGAGCGTCTTTGGAATATCCTGCCCGAATGATGGATTGCTTCATCAATTGAAAACAATGTTAACAAGAATTATATCACTTTACGAATAAACGATTAAATACCATTTTGTTTTATTTCAATTGTCACATGTATGCTGTCTCAGTCACGCGTGTTCAGTTTGATGTTCAGGCATGTGTGTTGAAAAATGCATCAATTTTCGAGATATATAATATTAGCATGGAAATGCCGACCTCAACTAAATTGTTCAAATAAATAGTCGGTGTTCATTAAAATGTATGTAGACGTTTTGAGGAGTGACTCTCACGACTTTATTGCACTAAATAAAATACCTACTTTGTTTTTCAAAAACACACCCTTCACACTTCATCAAGCTGCCTCCTCCTCCTTGTACTTTCACAGGTAGCAGCACACTTCAGTGAGACTCGTAGGCTTCTCGTACAGGCAGAAACACACCTCATTGCCCTTCTATATGTCTTATATTCCCCTTCTTGTTATTTCAATGGCATCGTGGCCCTCTTTTGTTGTACAGTGCTGGCTGGAAGTAACTGAAAATGCCGGAAGTGAAGCATAGTGTGATAGACATGCAATTTCACAAGTTCTCGCGAATCAAATAGGCCATCACTTTGAAAGAGGTGTGCGCATGCGTCACAAAAAAAAAGTCACTCTATATGAGTGACAGGGCTAACCAAGTGGTAGTATGACAAGAGTTAATGGCTGTGTGAATGGCAGTGTGGCGGTGTGAATGGCGGTGTGGTGGTGTGAATGGCGGTGTGACGGTGTGAATGGCGGTGTGAATGGCGGTGTGAATGGCAGTGTGGGGGTGTGAATGGCGGTGTGACGGTGTGAATGGCGGTGTGACTGTGTGAATGGTGGTGTGAATGGTAGTGTGGAGGTGTGCATGGCTGTGTGAATGGCGGTGTGAATGGTGTGACGGTATGGTTAGTGTCGGGTTTATGAAGATGTCAGTTGTTGTCCTGACTTCATACTGTTAACATCATAGTAGGAAGAAAAATATATTACGTCTTGAGATGTTTGCTTGTCAGCAATGCAACAAGAAATTCAAGTGGGCCTATGGATTGAAGCGTCATATGGATAGTCATGACGAAGAAGTTTTCAATTGTCATTATTGTGTGGACAAATTCACAAGATTGGATAGCATGAAAAAACATATTTGGCGAGAAAGCACAAAGGGAACGACCTGGTTAATCTCCAAAACGAATCGATCACCACTGATCAACGAAATGAGTCGAACTCCATTGATAGTGATCACCAATTATTGTCCCAAAGCCAGTCGAATTCTGAGATTGGTCAGCAGTTGAGTCATAACGACATAACGGCGATGCCGCTACGGATGACCCTTGTGAAAATAAAATCGAAGATAAAGATCAGAAAATTATGGACTTAGCTGAATTTGTAAGAAATAAATATTTGGCACTCGAACCGTCTATGAAACCCACGAAAAAAACAAGATTGAAGATGATCAAGCCGAGTAAGGAATCGCGACCTGTCAAGTATTCGTCTTACAGTTCGACTGACACCCCACCTTCCGATCATGAAACTTTGCCAAGAATCTACGATAACAAATTCGATGAGGACAGCGAAGGAATCAAAGATGTTGATGATAATATGGTAGACCCAAACGAATTGGTGGATAGATTGAGAGAAATATGGCATTCTGGCCCATATTATAATAGTGAAATTATTTCAATTCTAGGCATACTACGAAAAGAAGGAATAATAGAAGGGGACTCCAGGAACTCCAAGAAAGAAGAAATGAAATTAAAGCATAGGATGTGTAGAGGTCTTTTGGTATTTTAGTTGAAATAAATAGTATTTCTTTGAATCTCGTTTAATTTTCATTTACTGAACTGAAACATGAAATGGGTACTCAGCAAAGTGTCTGAGGCCTGATAGCATCTAGCAATTGTCGACATCTAATAACAAAATTGATGTCACGATGACAATATTGGTGATCATTATCCTAATTAAAAAAATTCCCCTCTGGGTCATTAAATTGCCACCTATATTCTCAACATATAGAGCAAAACCACATATGCATGCGCATACTTACTTGAGCAATGATTTTCAACGACGCTTGCTTGTCTCCTGTTTAACGGTCGATTGTATATGACGGGCATCTGTGTTGCTCAACTCCACGCTCTCATCATCATCATAGTGCATCTAGTATTTCTACAGCTGGTCCATCGTTTTACCAAACACATGTCATCTGAAACTGCAGTAGAGTATGAGACGCAAAGTCTCAGTATGTGTACAAATGAAGTTCATTATAATATGAAAATATTTCAAGGTTCAGATGGAAAAATCCGCCACTGGGGTTGGGACCCAGTCTTGGACAGCTTTTTTCATCCTCCACTGAAACCCCCACTTCTTCAATCTCAATTGAAGAACAAACCCATCGTTTATCCTTTTGAAAATATTTCCACAATAATGATATTATTCAGATTATATATGTATGTATAAATGGTAAACTAGTTGGTTTTGCGAAAATGCAACAAAAAAAGTAGAGGATTGAGCCTCAAATGCCAAGATGGGATATTTTCAGGCAGATTCCAATAGCAGAGCTCAAAGGTGTTGGATGAATCAACAATTAGAGTTGTTATTTTTCTAGTTGTGGAAAATGTCGCTGTTTGCCGACTTGGTGAAGAACATCGTTTCAATACTGGGCTTTGTTACATCAAACCATGATGATCAAGAGATAAGAAGAGGTCTTCGCGAATGTCAGAAGGGGATTGAGCGAATAAGAAAAAATGCCATGAGATATGCGAAGAACTTGGGAGAGAAGCCTGTCTCCAGAATATCAGAAGTTTGCGGAATCAATTGAAACTGCTTCAAAAGAAGGGGGTCGGACTTGCATCGAGAAAGGAGACTGCTAAACATCGAGTTCGCTGGGAAGATTCTCTGTCTGCTTTCCAGAGTCGAATTCGGACTGGAGTAATCTCGAACATAAAGCATAAGGATCCTGCTGCTTTCTTGACCGATTGCAGAGCTCTATTCAGAATACGTATCCAGAACGCATTGAAGAAAGATGTTGCAGTCAAGGTCAATTCGGTTTTCTGCGGGGAGTTTGAGTTGGTGAAGGGGAGATAGTGTACCCCTACATCGAGTTGAATACCCCGATTGAGGACTCTAGCCACGAACGTTTTCGAGAAAGATTTGAGGAAATTGGCAAATAATGTTGTGTTTGGGAAGCCGATGGAAAATATCAGGAATCATAGAACTGTCAAATTAGTCCGAATGTATGAAGGCCGCTATTATATCAAAAATTCAATTTCAAGTCCCCGATTCCAACAACGAACAGTTTTCGATGACAATTTGGTGGCGGTAGAGTTGAAAAAGGTCGAGTTAATTTTCAATAAACCACTCTACGTTGGTATGTGTATCCTCGACTTGTCTAAAATCGTCATGATCGATTTTCATTACAATTTTATGTTGCCACAGCTTAGAACATACGTATTCATAACATCACTTATGAAAATGGCACTATGAAAGAGTTGCTGAAAATTATGTTTTCGATTTCTCTCGAGAAATCATAGATTATTGTATTTAGGATGCGGATATACTGACCAAGCGTATTTAGAATGGTTTAACAAAATGCAACAAAAAGTAGAGGATTGAGTCTCAAAGGCCAAAAATGGAAAAGACAGCTTACAATAGCCGAGCTCAAAGGCCTTGAAACATGGTTGAGTGCTGGAACAAATAAATCTGGAGAGTGGTCTGGTCGCACAATAGTAGAAATATAACATTAACATATTTCTCCCGAGCCGTCACAAAAAAAAAACGGAAATGGAACAGAGCGTTCCAGTCGGATCGACGCCCAACTAGGAAGTTGGTAGACTCTACGCTGAAAAAGCTGAGTCCTAAGAACTCGAAACCGGTCTGTAGGTGTCTGGAGCGTGGCCTGGCTAGGTCAAAATCAATAGGCATTCAGGAAAGAAACACTTGTATCGGTATTCGTTTATACGAGTTGATGCACAGATTTCAGGAGAATGAAATCCACTGCTGGGGCATTAGCCAGGAAAGTAGTTGTTTTTCTCCCGAAATCTACCATTGTTGTTCATTTATGAACACTGTGTGGAAACGACCCCAACTTTTGATTATTTTTTGTAACATAAGATCGTTCCAGAAGATGAAGAAGATGTCAAAATTGAGAAATAAATGAAATTAGTATCATTGATTATTATTATTTATGAATAAAAACATAGAACACATACCCGTTACGATGTAACCTGGACTTTATCAACTTCAAGCCACTGAAATGCTCTTGTTTGAACCACTTGGTCGTACCATTTGTTTATGTGAGTATATTAAATTTTACTAAGCACTCGCATTCACTCATTTTGCAAAAGTTTTCACAACAAAATATGAATGAAAACTGGGAGAGATTGAAAAACGTTTTCTCATACAATAAGCGAACGGAAACCACAAAACATGATTACTGAAAGGAAAGGCTAATTAGATGTTTTTTCCTCGCAGAAAGAAAGGAAACGATATCGGTTTTGCTAAAAGTGCTTTTCCAGTTTTATCTGGGACTTTTCGTATTTTTTCACATAATATATCGTTCCTTATACAAAACAATCATGTTTAATCGACATGGTATATACGCTCAAATACCACAAAATGACCTTGACACGTGTCGAAGCACTGTGTAGTTATTGCATTACCTTTTTCTCCAAAATAATGGACTCGTCCAAACGTGATTAGAGCTGCTCATCCTACCTCCTCCACTCCTATTCACCGATAATGAACTCATCCTAAGGTGTGTCGAATACCCTAATAGCAATGATGATCCAACTTCATTTCCTGCTCAGTCTTCGTGGTGATCGGTTGCTCTCTCACTCTCTCTCTGTGTAAGAAATAATCTGATTATCTATTTTGCTTATTTTTCAGTTTCGCAGTTTGCATACAGCTCGCTTCTTTGTTGATATTGAATTTTGAGAATTTTTGACTTTTTCTCGAAATTTTGGATTTGTCGATAATTTTGAGTTTTTTTAATTGCTGATTCTAGAAAATTTTAATCATTCCATCTCACCGACATTACCTTCAGTTTTCTCTATATATAATATATATTTGTGCTTGCTTCGATTTTTATCATTCGACGATAGTGTGATTTATTTGAGTATTAATTTTTTTGTTATCATGGAAAAATATTTGATCGTTAAAGATGTGATCAAGAAAAATTATCGCTTCGGGGTACAGGCTCGTACTTTAGAGTTCAATATAAAACCTATTCCTCAAAACAAGGAACCAGTGGCCTATATCAAGGATGCAGTCACCGACATTGTTTTAAAAGGCACTGAGGGCCTGCATCCAACCGATAAGGTAGGTTTCTCGTTTTGTTCTAAAGATTTCGCGAGGGGACCAGGGTGGATAGCTTTCTAAACTGCTTCAGAGGTATCGGTGGATGATATTTTCGAAGAAATATCATCCATTTACCGGGGTTACCGTACCTACGGAGGGATGCGGAATACCAGAGCTACAACAGTTCCAGCAATATCTCTCGTCATATAAAATAACAGTATATCGATATGGGAACAAGGGCCGTAACATCATTTTCAAGGGTGGGAATGAGGGTCTCTCACTGAATTTACTCCATCATGAGGGCCACTATAACGTCATAACCTCACTTACATCCGCCTTTTGTTGTGCGTTTTATTGTGAGGAATGTCACATGCCCTATAATACAGAGGGTAGCCATCGCTGTGGTGGTACTTGTTTTTCGTGCCGAGCATCACCACCATGTTCCAAAAATAGTGTAAAAGGTCCCTGCAACTCTTGTAAAAGATCTTTCCGTGGACAGGGCTGTTTTGATAACCATATTCAGAACGGCGTTTGTAGTGAGATTAAACGTTGTGAGGAATGTTTCAAAATTGTCCCCACCAATAGAACTCACACCTGCGGAGAGATCTATTGCAAGATTTGCAACAAGCATCAGTCCGCTGATCATTTATGCTATATTCAGCCCGACACGAAAGTAACCAAGACTGATGATCTCTTGTTTGTCTTCTATGATCTGGAGACTCGTCAGGAGAGGGTACAAGCCGACGGATCACTTCTCCATAAACCCAATCTGTGTGTCTTTCGCCAATGCTGTGACGTTTGCCACACAGCAGATTTGTTCGAAATGCGGGGTTCGTTTACAAATTCCCAAATGTAACGACCCCATATCTCCATTTGTTCATCATGTATTGACAATAAGGAAGAAATTCAAAAATGTCATTGTTATTGTTCACAACGGCGGAAAATTCGATCATGTTCCCGTTCGGCCACCATAGAAAGCATCTCGAGGGTCAAGGGATAGATTTTTAAGCAGGGGATGATTGGTGACAAAGTTGCAAAGTTTGTCACCGCTGGAAAGTTCTCTGCGAAAATCACACTCCCATTTTTCAATAACCTCATACCCTAAGGATTTGATTTTATCGATTTTGGCAATGGTGAATGCGAGTGCTTAGTAAAATTTAATATACTCACATAAACAAATGGTACGACCAAGTGGTTCAAACAAGAGCATTTCAGTGGCTTGAAGTTGATGAAGTCCAGGTTACATCGTAACGGGTATGTGTTCTATGTTTTTATTCATAAATAATAATAATCAATGATACTAATTTCATTTATTTCTCAATTTTGACATCTTCTTCATCTTCTGGAACGATCTTATGTTACAAAAAATAATCAAAAGTTGGGGTCGTTTCCACACAGTGTTCATAAATGAACAACAATGGTAGATTTCGGGAGAAAAACAACTACTTTCCTGGCTAATGCCCCAGCAGTGGATTTCATTCTCCTGAAATCTGTGCATCAACTCGTATAAACGAATACCGATACAAGTGTTTCTTTCCTGAATGCCTATTGATTTTGACCTAGCCAGGCCACGCTCCAGACACCTACAGACCGGTTTCGAGTTCTTAGGACTCAGCTTTTTCAGCGTAGAGTCTACCAACTTCCTAGTTGGGCGTCGATCCGACTGGAACGCTCTGTTCCATTTCCGTTTTTTTCTTGTGACGGCTCGGGAGAAATATGTTAATGTTATATTTCTACTATTGTGCGACCAGACCACTCTCCAGATTTATTTGTTTCAGCACTCAACCATGTTTCAACGCCTTTGAGCTCGGCTATTGTAAGCTGTCTTTTCCATTTTTGGCCTTTGAGACTCAATCCTCTACTTTTTGTTGCATTTTGTTGAACCATTCTAAATACGCTTGGTCAGTATATCCGCATCCTAAATACAATAATCTATGATTTCTCGAGAGAAATCGAAAACATAATTTTCAGCAACTCTTTCATAGTGCCATTTTCATAAGTGATGTTATGAATACGTATGTTCTAAGCTTTGGCAACATAAAATTGTAATGAAAATCGATCATGACGATTTTAGACAAGTCGAGGATACACATACCAACGTAGAGTGGTTTATTGAAAATTAACTCGACCTTTTTCAACTCTACCGCCACCAAATTGTCATCGAAACCTGTTCGTTGTTGGAATCGGGGACTTGAAATTAAATTTTTGATATAATAGCGGCCTTCATACATTCGGACTAATTTGAAAGTTCTATGATTCCTGATATTTTCCATCGGCTTCCCAAACACAACATTATTTGCCAATTTCCTCAAATCTTTCTCGAAAACGTTCGTGGCTAGAGTCCTCAATCGGGGTATTCAACTCGATGTAGGGGTACACTATCTCCCCTTCACCAACTCAAACTCCCCGCAGAAAACCGAATTGACCTTGACTGCAACATCTTTCTTCAATGCGTTCTGGATACGTATTCTGAATAGAGCTCTGCAATCGGTCAAGAAAGCAGCAGGATCCTTATGCTTTATGTTCGAGATTACTCCAGTCCGAATTCGACTCTGGAAAGCAGACAGAGAATCTTCCCAGCGAACTCGATGTTTAGCAGTCTCCTTTCTCGATGCAAGTCCGACTTCCTTCTTTTGAAGCAGTTTCAATTGATTCCGCAAACTTCTGATATTCTGGAGACAGGCTTCTCTCCCAAGTTCTTCGCATATCTCATGGCATTTTTTTTTATTCGCTCAATCCCCTTCTGACATTCGCGAAGACCTCTTCTTATCTCTTGATCATCATGGTTTGATGTAACAAAGCCCAGTATTGAAACGATGTTCTTCACCAAGTCGGCAAACAGCGACATTTTCCACAACTAGAAAAATAACAACTCTAATTGTTGATTCATCCAACACCTTTGAGCTCTGCTATTGGAATCTGCCTGAAAATATCCCATCTTGGCATTTGAGGCTCAATCCTCTACTTTTTTTGTTGCATTTTCGCAAAACCAACTAGTTTTCCATTTATACATACATATATGATCTGAATAATATCATTATTGTGGAAATATTTTCAAAAGGATAAACGATGGGTTTGTTCTTCATTCAAATGAGATTGAAGAAGTGGGGGTTTCAGTGGAGGATGAAAAAAGCTGTCCAAGACTGGGTCCCAACCCCAGTGGCGGATTTTTCCATCTGAACCTTGAAATATTTTCATATTATAATGAACTTCATTTGTACACATACTGAGACTTTGCGTCTCATACTCTACTGCAGTTTCAGATGACATGTGTTTGGTAAAACGATGGACCAGCTGTAGAAATACTAGATGCACTATGATGATGATGAGAGCGTGGAGTTGAGCAACACAGATGCCCGTCATGTACAATCGACCGTTAAACAGGAGACAAGCAAGCGTCGTTGAAAATCATTGCTCAAGTAAGTATGCGCATGCATATGTGGTTTTGCTCTATATGTTGAGAATATAGGTGGCAATTTAATGACCCAGAGGGGAATTTTTTTAATTAGGATAATGATCACCAATATTGTCATCGTGACATCAATTTTGTTATCAGATGTCGACAATTGCTAGATGCTATTAGGCCTCAGACACTTTGCTGAGTACCCATTTCATGTTTCAGTTCAGTAAATGAAAATTGAACGAGATTCAAAGAAATACTATTTATTTCAACTAAAATACCAAAAGACCTCTACACATCCTATGCTTTAATTTCATTTCTCCTTTCTTGGAGTTCCTGGAGTCCCCTTCTATTATTCCTTCTTTTCGTAGTATGCCTAGAATTGAAATAATTTCACTATTATAATATGGGCCAGAATGCCATATTTCTCTCTATCTATCCACCAATTCGTTTGGGTCTACCATATTATCATCAACATCTTTGATTCCTTCGCTGTCCTCATCGAAGTTGTTATCGTAGATTCTTGGCAAAGTTTCATGATCGGAAGGTGGGGTGTCAGTCGAACTGTAAGACGAATACTTGACAGGTCGCGATTCCTTACTCGGCTTGATCATCTTCAATCTTGTTTTTTTCGTGGGTTTCATAGACGGTTCGAGTGCCAAATATTTATTTCTTACAAATTCAGCTAAGTCCATAATTTTCTGATCTTTATCTTCGATTTTATTTTCACAAGGGTCATCCGTAGCGGCATCGCCGTTATGTCGTTATGACTCAACTGCTGACCAATCTCAGAATTCGACTGGCTTTGGGACAATAATTGGTGATCACTATCAATGGAGTTCGACTCATTTCGTTGATCAGTGGTGATCGATTCGTTTTGGGGATTAACCAGGTCGTTCCCTTTGTGCTTTCTCGCCAAATATGTTTTTTCATGCTATCCAATCTTGTGAATTTGTCCACACAATAATGACAATTGAAAACTTCTTCGTCATGACTATCCATATGACGCTTCAATCCATAGGCCCACTTGAATTTCTTGTTGCATTGCTGACAAGCAAACATCTCAAGACGTAATATATTTTTCTTCCTACTATGATGTTAACAGTATGAAGTCAGGACAACAACTGACATCTTCATAAACCCGACACTAACCATACCGTCACACCATTCACACCGCCATTCACACAGCCATGCACACCTCCACACTACCATTCACACCACCATTCACACAGTCACACCGCCATTCACACCGTCACACCGCCATCCACACCCCCACACTGCCATTCACACCGCCATTCACACCGTCACACCGCCATTCACACCACCACACCGCCATTCACACCGCCACACTGCCATTCACACAGCCATTAACTCTTGTCATACTACCACTTGGTTAGCCCTGTCACTCATATAGAGTGACTTTTTTTTTGTGACGCATGCGCACACCACTTTCAAAGTGATGGCCTATTTGATTCGCGAGAACTTGTGAAATTGCATGTCTATCACACTATGCTTCACTTCCGGCATTTTCAGTTACTTCCAGCCAGCACTGTACAACAAAAGAGGGCCACGATGCCATTGAAATAACAAGAAGGGGAATATAAGACATATAGAAGGGCAATGAGGTGTGTTGCTGCCTGTACGAGAAGCCTACGAGTCTCACTGAAGTGTGCTGCTACCTGTGAAAGTACAAGGAGGAGGAGGCAGCTTGATGAAGTGTGAAGGGTGTGTTTTTGAAAAACAAAGTAGGTATTTTATTTAGTGCAATAAAGTCGTGAGAGTCACTCCTCAAAACGTCTACATACATTTTAATGAACACCGACTATTTATTTGAACAATTTAGTTGAGGTCGGCATTTCCATGCTAATATTATATATCTCGAAAATTGATGCATTTTTCAACACACATGCCTGAACATCAAACTGAACACGCGTGACTGAGACAGCATACATGTGACAATTGAAATAAAACAAAATGGTATTTAATCGTTTATTCGTAAAGTGATATAATTCTTGTTAACATTGTTTTCAATTGATGAAGCAATCCATCATTCGGGCAGGATATTCCAAAGACGCTCCAACTGAACGGTTCGGCTCTCACTACCCGTCTAGTATATTCACTATATTTGTAGTACGTATTTCTATCGAAAAAATATATATTTCCATCGATATAATGAAAAGCTGATATTATGCCTGCTGGAATTCCTGGAAAGATGTGACTAAGTGGCCCACGGTTGCTCATGTCTCCATTGTCATCAAATGCAATGTAAGAATCGTTGTTATATAACAAATAAGCCTGTCCACTGTTTGTCTGGAAGACAGCATTAATTTTTGCTTCAGAAGGCAAAGGAAAACGAAAGTTTTGGTGGATTTGAAAATTCGGAAAAGATGCTGCATAATACATGCTATCATTTATAAATGTCACTAGATTACCCACAGAATTTTGGAAAACATGTGACACTCGAGAAGACTTCAAATCTTCAGGAAGATAATCATCAAGCAGCTCTGGCTGTGATGGAATTCGCATATCGTTCAAATCGAACTTCCACAAAAATCTATTGTATCCCACGTACATGCGATAATTTTGAAACTGGGGTGCTGTGGCTAGAAACATAAAGTCTGGCACTTGAATGTCGCATAATCTTGTTGGAGTAATCTGAGGCTTTGAGGTTGTGCTAGTAACGTCTACATTATGGGGTTCATTTGACGACACTGATGAAGCTGTGGTAGAGGTGTGCTGGGATATTGGTTTTTGGGATTCGGTTGTCTGTGTTGTTGAGGTTGTTGTTGGTTGATAGTTTCCAGTTTTCTGCCCATACAAATATTCTATCGCCCTCTTATCATCTATATCGAATGATGCTAGACTTGCTTTATACCAAGGATACATAATAGCTGTATTGACATCACTGTGGCCCAGCCCAAGAGCATGGCCAATTTCGTCAATCAGAACCATCAATAAACTAGTTTGGCCATCAGGAGAAGTACTATTTCCAAGATACCATTTTTCTTCTGCATCAAGATGAATCTCAATACACTTGTTGTTTTCATTTGGAAAAAATGCATGAGCTAAAACTTTCCCGGGACCGTCGAAATTATGTGGACACTTGGAAGTGCCTTGACAATTTGCTCGGAAATTATGATTTTTTCGAATAACAGTTAGGGTAATATCAGGTTTCTGTCTGCTAGGGTTTCGCACATTTTCGAACTTTAAATTTGATAGCTCCTCCCACCTATCGAATGCCATCTTGGCTGTATCACGATGCATCTGTTGAGCTTGAGGAAAATACCAGCGTAACTTTGCTTTGTTCCATTTCGAATGTATCATGAAATTATTTTCTCCTACAGAACGGACTATTCAGCAGGGAGACGAACATGATTATTATGCTCCTTCTAATCTTCTCCGAACTGTAAATGCCAATGTTATACAGGGTGGCTCGAAAAGAAATACCTTTTTTTTTTAGTGGGGCACTATATGTATAATATTCCTAAGTGTTCTTATACTACCCATTACATAACAACACACAAATCCAGAAAACTAGGAAGAATAAATAAATTTGCTATACCGAATGTCTGAAATGGAACATAACCTCGAAAACATTGTATCGTTTGTCTAGTATTGATGTATGATAGCGTTCTTTGGTCATCTGTCAAATGTTAAACGTCAGGCCATGAGTGCCCCATGTGAGTTTGTATTGCTATTCAAACAACCTGTATATCAAACGGATACTCTATCATACGTATGTTTGCTGAGTCTATCTGTGAGACCCCTATATATATACTTTTGTATCGCTATTGCTAACTCAAACATCCTGTATATTAAATTATTAGGTAGCGGGTAGTCTACTTGCAGGTCATCTAGTCACGTGTCATCAATCCTTTGTTAACTGTCAAATGTCTTATGTAATACGTCAGCTGTCTAATCCCGCAAAAGTGGGTGAGGCGTCCAGTATATTTTTTTCTTCAATTGCTATCCAACGCAAACGCCCTGTATATATCATGTTATAGCGGGTAGCCTTTATATGTAGGTAGTCTACTCTTCGGAGAGGTATAACGCCTTTTTGGGTTCACCCTATATTTTTTTTCCCAACTATTACCCAACTCAAGCACCCTGTATATAGCCGTTGTTAAGTGAAAAAATGGAATGAAATGCGCGCCGTTATCTCTAGAACGGATCTATCGCAGTCCAGCCGATGATGACGACCCGTTCGCTGGGCCGCGAGTAGCTAGCCGAGTCAGGCCGGCCGGTGATTGGTCGGCCGAGTCACGTGGTAGGTGAAGTGGAGGGGCTGGACTGGGTGGGGTGTCCCGACCCCTACTACCAGCATCAGTTGTTTTATGCATCTCACTATAGAATCGGGTACCGAAAGGCACTTGAGCAAGTACACGAGTAACTCATGTGACGTTGTGTCAAATGCCTTTCGGTAATCGATCCAGGCCACAGAGAGATTCCGCTTGTACTGCACAGAGTCCTGTGTAAAAGATCTATCTATCAACAGGTTCTCCTTGCAGCCAGCGACACCTCTCTTTGACCCACGCTGCTCGAAAATCCGTTGGTAAACCGGATCAACTACTAGGAGTACTCGCATGTACAAGATGCGTGTGAACAACTTGTAACATGCATTCAGGCAGGTAATTGGTCTGTAATTCTTTGGATTGGACAAATCTCCAGTCTTGGGGAGTAGCACGGTTCGCCCCTCGATGAACCACTCAGGGATTTGCTGCTCCCCATTTAGCCAGCTATTAAATATCCTGGCTAAATGGTGGTGGGTACAGAAAAACTTTTTCCACCAGAAGTTATTGATACCGTCGGGACCAGGAGCAGCAAAGTTCTTGGAGCCTTTGAGGGCTTCTCGAACCTCCTCAGTGGTTATCGGTTGGCGCAGTAATTCGGGCTCAGGCTCTCGGTATCTTTCGCAAAAGGTACCGAACTGCGCCAGGGCTGGAGTATCTCTGTTGAATGGATGCCTCACCTCCTAAATACTCTTCCAGAAGGTTTCCACCTGATCAGCAGTCGGCGGATTGTCAACCACACTTGGAGGCGGTTGATATAAGCGAGAGGGCTTCTCGCGGAATTGTTTATTCTCTGCCAGTCCTCTCGCTCGCCTCTTCAGTGACTGTTTTGCAGCCACTAACATCCGTATCCTTTCGAGGCAATGCTGTTTGATGGTGGATAGCACTGCCTCATTTAGTGTGTGATGGGTGCAACGTAATTTAGTTATTATTATTATTATTATTATTATTATTATTATTATCATTATTATTATTATTATTTTTTTTTTTTTTTTGGTCCATGGCTTCGACTACTATGGTCATTAGCCTTCATCTTCAAGTTTTTCATACTTGTTATTTCCTACAGGTGGGTAAGTAACTGTGTGGATTCATATTTTTCTCAATAGTCCAGTTTCTTTCAGAAATAATATAACCTTGAGTGTTTCACGTGGGGTGTTCCCGAGACAAACACTCATGTCATCTGACAAGCCCAGTTGTCTACGAAGTCGGAGGAAATGTCTGCAGTGTAGTAATATATGTTCTACAGTTAAACGAGTATTCTGGCAGATATCGCAACGAGGTTGACGTTCGTTTCGTAGCATGAACAGGTTTGTCAGTAGAGTGTGCCCTATTCTCAATCGTGTTATTGCAACTCGTTCTCTCCTTCTCAATATAGGAGCATACTCCCATTTATGAACTGTTGGCTTTATTACTTTCAGTTTTGAATCACTGGAGTTCCATTGTCTTTGCCATTGTTGTATTTCATTAATCCTCATGGATATTTTCAGGTCTGATGGTCTGACTGGGATATCTTCAAATGTATCAGAGTCAGCTGCTTCTCGTGCTGCTTGATCAGCTAAATCATTCCCCACTATTCCTATATGGCCTGGAATCCAAATTAAACATACCCGTTTATTTTGACGCTGGAGCCAGTCAATTAGTGAAAGTATGTTTTGTATCAGTGGATCACTGTTAAAACTATTCTTCAATGCCTGACATGAACTGAGGGAGTCAGAGCAGATCAATATTGTTCTGCAAGTGTCCATTTCAGCAAATCTCAGAGCTTGCCATATAGCGTACAGTTCGGCTGTAAATATGCTTGCTGATGAGGGCAATGTCCAGGCAAAATTCTCTCCAAGTGTGAACATTGCACTCTCTACTCCATTGTGCGTTTTAGAACCGTCTGTATATATCACTCTGCTTTCATTGTAAGTATCTAGTATGGTATTGAATACGGTATGATATATAATTCTATTCGTTTCTTCTTTTTTATAGGCGGAGCATTCTAAGTGAAATGTTGGTGCTATTAGGTTCCAAGGTGGATTTTCATTTGGACCCAATGGGTAAACAGATGGTAAGTTGATATTCAATTCAGCTAGAG
The DNA here is from genome assembly GCA_918026855.4 of Phaedon cochleariae. Lineage (NCBI taxonomy): Eukaryota > Metazoa > Arthropoda > Insecta > Coleoptera > Chrysomelidae > Phaedon > Phaedon cochleariae. The sequence goes on from OU896708.1 coordinate 28,817,417, forward strand.
TTTCTTGGAATCTTATCCCTGTAGGTCTTGTAACTGTTTGACGTCTTTCATACAAATCATTTAGGTCTCCATGGTAGAAGAGTTGGTGGTTTGGGTTGTTTGGTTGACTGCGGATACTTACACCATAATTCATCATCAGCCTTCTTCTCCTGAATTCTAAGGGTGGCACCCCAGCTTCACAACAGAGTGAGGGGAGAGGGCTGGTGCGGAAACCACCAATAGCAAGTCTCAGACAGATTCCTTGGATTGAGTCTAATTGTTTGAGGTTAGATCTTCGAGCTGAGCCGTAAACGATGCAACCATAGTCAATTTTTGAGAGAATGAGGGTGTTGTACATTTCAAGTAATATTTCTCGATCCATTCCCCATGATATATTCGAGACTGCTTTCATTATGTTCATGGTTTTCTTACACCTTATTGCTAAGTATTTGATATGGTCTTTCCAGTAGAGCTTTTGATCAAATATGACACCTAAAAGTTTAATTTTTGGTACAACTTCTAGTGGGTTTCCATAGAGTGTTAGCGTTGGATCATCGTGAGGTTTTCTACGACGGCAGAAGTGCATACATTTTGTTTTCGATGGTGAAAATCGAAACCCGATACGATCAACTTGCTCTACAAGAGCATTGATATTTTCCTGTAGGGTATTTTGCATATCATCCATAGAGTTCGCTGAGTAAAAAATTGTCAGATCGTCCACATAGAGGCATTTTCCAACATTATTATTGATAACTGACACTAGGTTGTTTATAGCGATTGCGAAAAGGATAACACTTAATGTAGATCCTTGAGGTATCCCATTTTCTTGGTAATGGCAGATCTGATCTAGTGTCGATCTATTTTTACGAAAACCAGATTGGATACTAGTTAGCAGATGATTGGTTTCGATGTGCCATATTAGTCGATTACTCACTAATTTTTCTACGATTTTGCTCAAACAACACGTCAGAGAGATGGGGCGGTAACTTGTCGGAAGTTTCTGATCTTTGCCTTCCTTTGGTATGGGTATAATGATGGCTTCACGCCACTGCTCGGGATATGTTCCTTCCTGCCAGATATGATTGATGATATGTAATAGGTTTGATTTTTGATTCAAGGGTAAGTTACGGATAAATTCATACGGTATTTCATCTGGGCCAGGAGCAGATTTCTTCAAGGAGGTGAGTACTTCTGTTAATTCTACCATAGTAAAAGGGTCATTATATGGTGAATGTGATGTTGCATGAAAATTTAATGGTACTTCAGATAAGTTTTTCACTCTCAAGAAAGACTCAGAATATTTTGAAGATGATGTGGTAGCTTCGAAGTGCTCAGCTAATTTTCCAGCAATCTCTGATTTGTTTGTGATCAGTTGGTCATCAATGGATAGAACTGGTGACGGATATGAGAGAGTTTTTCCTATGATACATCTTATTTTGTTCCAAATTTCTGTGTTTGGGGTATCGGTAGTGATGGTTGAGATATATTTCCTCCAGGATTGATTTTTACATTTCAGGATTATCTGTCTTGCTTTCGCTCGAAATTTTTTGAAGTTGATCATATTGTCTTGCGTAGGATTTCTTTTGAATGAGTTGAAAGCCCGTTTTTTATCCCGAATAACTGCTGCAACTTCTTCGTTCCACCAGGGATCTCTTTTCTTTCCTCGACTTATGCCACTACATGGGACAGCTTTTTGGGCCGCTGATAAAATGCCTTCTGAGAATGTAGTGACCATATCCTCGATGTTTCCATTTGGGGTATCTAGTGTTTCGGTCAAATTCTGGTATAGCGTCCAGTTTGCTTCCTCTATACGCCACCTTCTAGGAATATCCATACTCTGGTGATGATTTGCACATTCAATTTTGATCGGGAAGTGATCGGTGTTATTATGCTGATTCATTACATTCCATCTGAAATTTGTCGCGAGTCTTGCAGAGCAGAGGGTAATGTCTATTGCCGAGAAAGAGTGAGAGCGGGAATTCAGGTTAGTCCCTTGTCCGTTGTTAAGTACTACCAGGTCTCTATCATCTATTAACCTTTCAATAATTCTCCCTCTAGCATCCAATCTGTGGGATCCCCATATTGGATTGTGGGAGTTGAAATCACCCATTATCAGGAATGGTATTGGGAGTTGTTCTATTATATGTTCCAGTGCTGCCAAATTCCAGTTGAAATCAGGGAGGTATATATTGCAGATTGTCATTGCATATGGGTAATCAACTCGTATTGCGAGCGCTTGTAAATCCGTTTGTAATGGTATTTCTACTGAAGGAATGTTGCTCTTTATGAAGATCGCTATGCCACCATGAGCACGTACACCTTGTTGAACGTCATGTCTGAATGATTTGAACCCTCTCAAGTTGAAAGGTTCATAAGGTTTGATGTGTGTCTCTTGGATACACAAACATAATGGAGATGATTCTATCATGATTGATTTGAGATCGCAGTAGTGATGGTTCAGACCATTACAATTCCATTGTATGATATTCTCGTAAGTAGCCATTGGTTAATTTGATATGAGTTTTAATGATAGAATATCAATTGGGTTTTTAATTGACTATTAAATGAATGAGGTATAGATAGATGTAAATGTAAATGTATATGTATATATTATATGAATGAATATTCTAGTCTTTACAGGGAGGTGGGTCTGCATTGTCTATACAAATAACCTCTTCAACACCAGGCTGAGTGACTGTTTTTGTATCAGGATCCGATTGTTGGTTGGTTGGTTTTCGGGCTTTACCTTTCGGCCAGCCTTTTTTAATTTTCGTTATAATTACTTGTTCTTTCCTTTTCAGATTTTTTTTATGGACTTCAATCGTCACATCTTGCTTGATTCTTCTCAGTTTGGAGTTTTCGTTGATCCACTTCTCTTTCCACAGGTTGAATATTTTATGTTTCATGTGTATTTTGATGTCTTCGTGGCGGATAGGTATGTTGTCTATATAGTCTGAGTTTGCAGCTTCTTTTGCAGCCCCATCAGCTTTTTCATTTCCAGGTATTCCGATATGACTTGGTATCCAGATGAAAATAACAGTTTGGTTATTATTCTTCGACCCCTGAAGTGAGTATAAAATTTGTAGAACGAGAGGGTCTGAACTGAAGATATTCGATATTGATTGAAGTGAGCTGAGTGAATCGGAGCAAATTACTGTCTTCTTTATATTATTTATGTCTACATATTTTAGTGATTGCCAAATTGCGTACAGTTCAGCGGTGTAGATACTGGAGAGTGAATTTAGTGTCCAGTGATGTGTCTCATCATCGATACAGATAGCACTACCAACGCCATTGTCTAATTTCGACCCATCTGTGTATATTGTGATTGCATCCGTGTAGTTATCTAGTATAGCATGTAATTCTCCATAGATTAGTTGCTTGGGAGTTTCATGTCTTTGATATTTCAGGCAGTTGAAGTGTATCATCGGAGGACTCATTTCCCAAGGAGGTGTTTCATATTTTTCCATTGGGTATGTTACTGGAAAGTTCTCACCTAATTCGAGAAGAAGTTCACCGATTCTCATTGTTGCTGGTCTTGTTATAGTTGGTCTATACTCATAAATTTCATGGATTTCCTCAGAGAACGTGTGATCGTGATTTGGGTGATCAGGCATGGCCCAAATTTTCGTAGCGTAGTTGATCAATATTTGTTTTCTACGATAATTAAGAGGTAATATTCCGGATTCACAACATAATGACAGGTATGGACTTGTTCTGAAGGCTCCCAATGCAAGTCTCAGTCCAGAGGCGTGAATTGAGTTTAGACGTTGCAAATATGATTTTCTTGCGGATGAATATACTACTGATCCATAATCTAATTTGGATAGTATGATAGATTGATATAAATTGATGAGAATCCTATAATCACATCCCCAGTTCAAGCTCGCCACTGATTTCATGATATTGAGCCTTCTTTTGCAGTCGACAACTAAGTATTCTATATGTTCCTTCCAGTGTAGCTTTTTGTCGAGTATCAATCCAAGGAATTTTGTTGATTCCTTAACTTCAATATTGTTCCCATTGAGGAGAAGAGTGGGTTCATTGTGCGGTATTCTCTTTCGACAGAAGTGGACGCAGTGAGTTTTGGTGGTGGATATTCTGAAGCCATGTTGTTCTGCATATTGAACGATCATATCGATTGATTGTTGTAGGGTGGTTTCTATTTCATTCATATGAGGCCCTGAGTAAAAGATTGCAAGGTCATCTACGTAAAGACTTTTCCCAACTTCTAATTGGATTACCTCTGCTAGTCCGTTAACTGCTATTGCGAATAGCGTCACACTGAGTGTTGATCCTTGAGGGATACCATTTTCGAGGTCGTGGTTTTCTGAAAAGGTTTGGCCGCAGCGGACTCTGAAATTTCTTTCTGTTAAGAAGTTGGCAATGAATAATGGAAGTTCCCCTCTAAATCCCCAATTGTGAAGTGTTTTCAAAATTCCAAATCTCCAGGTAGTATCAAATGCTTTTTCGATGTCAAAGAATACTGCTACTGTGTGATTTCTTCTGGCGAAGTTTTCCTGTATATTTTGTTCAATTTGAACTAGTTGGTCCACAGCAGATCTGTTTTTTCTGAATCCCATTTGGGAATTGGAGAGCAGTCCTTTCTGTTCCAGAGTCCACTTCAATCTTAAACTGACCATTTTTTCCAAGATTTTGCCAAGACAGCATGTGAGCGAGATAGGGCGGTAGTTAGCAGGGTGTTCTAGATTTTTTCCGGGCTTGGGTATTGCTATTATCAGTGCTTCTTTCCATTGGTTTGGGTAATTTCCTTCTTTCCATATTCGGTTGAATAGTTCCAGTAACGTCGTTTTCTTGTTGTCAGGTAGTTCTCTGATAAGGTCATATGGTATTTGATCTTTTCCTGGGGCTGATTTTGTTGCTGATGACAGAGCGTGTTCCAGTTCAGCTATGGTGAATGGTGAGTTATATATAATATCCTCTCGTGTTGTGAAATCGATGATGTTATTTTCCTCTGCATCCTTGATTCGTTTGAATGTTTCATTGTAATAATTTGTGGAACTGGTACTTTCGGATTGGATGGCTAGCTGTTCCGCGATGTTATATTCTCCGGTGATTTCTTGGCCGTTCACAATGAGAATTGGTGAAACCTCTCTGAAATCTTTTCCTTTTATATTTCTTATTTTGTCCCAGACTTCTTTCATCGGTGTTTCAGTTGTGATCGATGAAACGTAGTTTTCCCATGATTTCTTCTTGCTGGACAAGCAGATGAACCTCGCCTTTGCTCTTAGCCTTTTGAAGTTTATGAGGTTTTCCTGTGTGTGAGATCTTTTGAAGGTATTGGAGGCTCTCTTTTTTTCTCTGATGGCAGCAGCGACTTCTTCGTTCCACCATGGAACTACTTTTTTTGGAGCCCTTGCTCTACATTTGGGTATGGCCACATCAGCTGCTCCGTTAATGGCTTCGGTCAATTCATCAACTCCTCTGTCTATCGTGTTTGTTCTGATATCAATTCCGCTCAAAATATTTCTATATGTTGTCCAATCAGCTTTTTTAGTGACCCATTTCTTTGTGAACCTATTGTTGGATCTCTGAGCAGCACATTCGATGGATATTGGTAAATGGTCCGTGTTCTGCTCCTCTAGACATTGCCACTTCAGAACAGCAGCAATATCAGGAGAGGAGATGGAAAGATCTATCGCTGATAGTGTATTTGATCTAGAATTTATATAGGTACCTTCTCCTGTATTGAGTATGACAAGGTCAAGTTCGTCTAATACTCGGTCGATTATTCTTCCTCTAGTATCAGTTCTCTCGGAGCCCCAGAGGAAGTTATGAGAGTTGAAGTCTCCTAGTATCAATACAGGAGTTGGCAATTGTTCTAGACAATTTATCAGTTCCTCTCGAGTCCAGTTGAAGTCAGGTAGGTACAGATTGCATATAGTCATCTTATATGGGTATTTGATTGTGATAGCGACTGCTTGGAGGTCGGTTTGTAGAATTACTTCTTCAACTCTGATATTATTTTTGACGAAAGTTATCACGCCTCCTCTGGCCCTTTGATTGGGAGTGACATCGTACCTGAATGATTGATATCCTCTCAGGTGAAAGTTATCTCCAGGCTTCAAGTGCGATTCCTGAAGACAAATACAAAATGGCGTTTCTTTCAGTATAAGGGTCTTGAGTTCTGCATAGTGATGTTTGCATCCATTACAATTCCATTGGAGTATGTTTTCGTTTATACCCATTTCTTTGAGTTTATGCAATTAGATAGAATGGAAGTATAATATGAAATAAATGAAAATTTGTGTGTATAAATAAAATTGATTGAAATAAATAGAATAAAATATGTATAAATATAAAATATTAAAGATATCACAGTAGGGGTTTTATCACAGGTTTCATAATTTCACACTATTTCTACATTGGATTTCCTTTGTTTTCCTTTTGGCCATCCTCTCTTTTTCTTCTCTTGTGAGGTGAAGGAAGTGTTTGATTCGTTATCTGAGCTCGGCACTGGGCTAGGGGTTCGGTCAATGTTTTTCCTTTTGGTCTGAGTGTTACTATTTTCTCCTCTTTGTGAGTGGAAATCTGTTGGCTTTCTGAAAGGTAAGTTCGAAATTTCTTTGGTAACTGTGTCTTTGATCATTGAGCATAAGCTGGGTAATAATTCTTCAACAAGATCGGAATATTCAGTTGACTCGTATTATTGGAAGCAGCTCGGGCAAATGATACTCCTGGTGTTGGTGTTGGAACTATAACTTTTTTCTTCGCTTCTGCATAGGTCAGGTTTTCTTTCGTTTTGATTTCCTGTATTGCAACCTCATTTTTGTAGACAGGACAGTCTCGGCTTCGAGCGTTATGATTTCCTTTGCAGTTAACGCATTCTATGGGTTTTTCACATGGTGATCCTTCGTGTATCGGTTTTCCGCATATGCAAACTTGAACGTTTTCGCATCTGAGGGATGTATGCCCAAATTTCTGACACCTGAAGCATCGTAGAGGAGGAGGAATGTATAATCGGACTGGAAGGGAGTAGAAAGCGACTTTAACTCGGTTTGGGAGAGTCGGTTGGTTGAACGTAAGGATGTGATTTGGAGTCTCGAGGATTTCACCGTTTCTCTTTGAGGTTATTCGTTTAACCGAAATGACGCCTTGATCTTTCAGTTCCTGGCAGAATTCTTCAACGGAACAATTAAGTAGGTCATGGCAATATATGATTCCTTTCGAATAGTTCAGGGTACGATGAGGTTGAACTTCAACTAACATGTCGCTCATTTTCTTAATTTCCATGAGTCTCTTCGCTTGGGCCGCAGATCTCGTTTCGATTATTAATCCTTCTTTAGTTTTCTTCAAATTCTTAACTTCGCCTACTAAACCATAAATAACTCTGGCAATGATGAAAGGACTGACTTTTGAAAAGTCTCCTTCATTCCTTTTAACGATCAGGAACCGAGGTACAGGTACCGCCGTCTCCTGATTCGTGTTTGTGTCGGTGGTTTTTTGAACTGGTCCACCAACCGGTTCCTTTATTACAGAGGAGGATACCTCTAGGGGTATGTTTGAATCAATTCCACTCATATGTGTCCCACGAGTAGGGAAGAAATGAAATTCGCTGCAACAGTGCTCCCTTATTGCAGTGAGGCTGTTTAAAACCGGAGGGCGCCAGGTATCCGGAGTTCACCGTTCGCGACCAGCTATTTGTGGCCATTCACCCCTCAGCACGGTACGTATAACACCTTGGGTTCCGTTTGTATTCGGTCAAGAGAGACCGATAGAGTAGAAGAATAGGTCAGAAGAACAAGGGGTGGCCAAGAGAGACCGATAGGAAAGAAGGGGAAAGAAGAAGAGGACACCACCCAAGACAAGTTGAAGTAAGGTAAGTGTCCAGCTAGGGTGCCTCGGGGTTGCTATTCCCGTACCCGCTAGGTGCGAGTCCCTGAGTTGGTAGTGAGGGATTGGACAGGTAAGTAGGGGTGGAGGGTGCGAAGAAGAGGACTGATGAAGGATTTCAGGTGAGACAGGATGGGTTGCAGTAAAGCAGCCGGGATTTGCGTACTCTACTGTGCTGGTTTGCACGTTGTCTGACGGAATCTTTGAAACCGCCAGGCTTCGCGCCAACTAGGGCCGTGGGGTCGTTACTCGCCCATGTACCTTGACTTCGTGACAGGAGAAGACCTGTCCTGAACCCAAGATACCCCTTGCGGGGCAGAATTATTATTATTATTATTATTATTATTATTATTATTATTATTATTATTATTATTATTATTATTATTATTATTATTTTAAATTCATATAATTCCAGTCACGACCCAGCGGCCTCCGACGTCACGCAGAGTCGTGCTGGATAAAATCCAGTGACTACTCCTTATTATTATTATTATTATTATTATTATTATTATTATTATTATTATTATTATTATTATTATTATTATTATTATTATTATTATTATTATTATTATCATTATTATTATTATTTTAAATTCATATAATTCCAG
>OU896708.1:28826357-28842357 GCA_918026855.4 Phaedon cochleariae
TATCAGAGTTTATATGTTGAATATGCCCTCTTCGTCCTACAATTCTCCTTATTGCCATTATGGTACTATCCGTTGTGAGGGAATTTGCAATTCCCAGGTGAATTCCTCTCACAGACATGCAGGTGAATAGGACTCCCTACCGTTTTTCTCTGCGTCCTCCGATGGTAACATAAACTTGTCCAAAGTGATCAATTCCTGTATGGGTGACCGGTTTCAATCCAGTCGTTAACCTCATGATAGGCAGTTTTCTCATTTTAGGATTGTCTGGAACAGCTATCCTCATTCGGCAATAATTACAGTTGCTGAAGGTGTTTTTCATGACACTTCTTTCCTCGATTATTCAGTATTTTCTTCTCACAGCATTTAAAATTTGGTTCTCTCCTCGATGTTTGAATTTCCCATGATAATGTCTCAAGAGAAGTTGCGTTATTCGATGTTTCGGGTTCAGAATAATCGGTTTTTTCACTGTATCTCCCAGACATAATGCTTTATTTACTCTGCTATACATTTTCAAGACGATCTCCGTCTAAGAATGGTGACAATTTGATAATATTACTATCTCTATCAATCAGCCTCTTCCTCGTCAATTCATTTATTTCATCCTGGAAACTATCAGCTTGACTGCTTTTCCTACTTCTTCAATAGTCAATTCCTTTGAAAGAATAGTGCCATGTTTTTTCACTTTATCTACCCAATTCTTGGCAAATCTGAGGGACCAAGCAGTTGCTCTGACAAACCTTTTCCATTTGGAGAAACGAGTAGAGTCTGGCAGTATTTCAGAAACGAGTTCGATCACTCCGACAAAATTGGTAGTTGCTTCTCTTTCCTGGGTTTCCTCCAACTGGAAATTTTGTAATATGTCATTAGCTGGCCATTTACTTCCTGGTTGATATAAAAAATCTGGGCCAGAGAACCATCCTCATCAATATTCAAATTACCTTGACATCTGGTGGCCAAAACAGCAATATTCAAAATAGACGGTACATACCTCCGCTGAGTTGACAACAAGAGTTGATTCCTGAATTTCACCTACCCTGTGAGCCACGAACTGTTTATAACTCTCTCCATCACCTCTGATCCAATGTAATACGGTTTTGGAATCAGACCCTAAATGAGATTTCGTTATTGGGATTTCAATTTCAGCTGATACAGTTTTCAATAATCTATATCCCATCACAGCATCCTGCAGTTTTAATCTCGGAATGAATATAGGTTTCAACGGACTCACCCTAGCTCTAGCTGTAATGAATGTTAAATTTACGCTGCTATCTGTCACAATTCTCAGATACGTCACTGTTGAAAATGCTTCCTCACTTGCATCCCCAAATATATGTACTTCTAGTAATTTAAAGTGAGGTAATGCAGGTGAATAACAACGAGTTATATGTAGAGAAGGAATTTTCTTCACACTTTGTATGTTTCAGCTAGATGGAAAAGTACCTGACCTGTAGGAGATGGTAAATAGCTTCAAGAGAATCGGTTTCAATTCTGGTGCACACTTTTTGAGAATAATGAGTAGAACATCGAGTGGAATTCCATCAGGACCATTGGACTTATTCGGTTTTGGGACCAAGCAGAGTGCGTCTGATAGTGCGTTGACGATAGACAATTTTGAACATTCCAATTTCAACGGGTGAAATGTCTATTAACGACCAATCTTGCAATATTTCAGATGCAATTCAGGTTAATATAGATTTTCTATTTTTTTTTCCGTAAATTGAAGGTCTGAAGGTCAAAATTATTCATTGTTATTTATGTCATTCCTTTTCCGTTTTTCTCAGAGATAACATGATTTGAATCACATAAGAGTTTGGAACTAATGATTATATGAAATAATGTAAGTACATTTAAACATAACAATGTCTGGCTGCACCCTTTCCTGGGAAAATGTTTGCTTCCTCTTACCATGTTGTTGCTGATATTTCGGCGTCTTTGGAGAGTGGTGGGAATGACCTATCAGTAAAATTGCTACCGACTGCTTCAGCGAGGGACCGGAACGAACGGGAGTCGGTGAAACAATCTATGAGTTTTGATCTCATTTAGGCTTGTATGATTCTTCTGATGCATCAATAATTTCTTGCTCCAACATATTCTGTTCTAGTCATGAGGTTTGGGTCCTTGTCCTCGTTCCAAGGCGACAACTCTTGATCATCTTGAACCAGCGTTCCGAAGTTGGTATCTCCTAAGAATGAGGTATGTTTGTGTCCATCCCAAGCGTGATGATCTCGGATATATCCGCGACACACTGTGAAGTATCCCCAGAATCAAAGCATATGCTATGCCAAGGATAAGAATGAGGTATGTTTGTGTCCATCCCAAGCGTGATGATCTCGGATATATCCGCGACACACTGTGAAGTATCCCCAGAATCAAAGCATATGCTATGCCAAGGAATCTAGAAGAAAAACATGCAGAGACTGTTTGTCTCCTGTATCTGAATGCCTTACAAGATGTGGGGGTGCTGGAGTATTTGATGAAATGAAGAATGGGCAGGTTTTGTGAATGAGTGTGTGATCAGGATTGCAAAGTAGTGCTCGTATATCTACGATGTAAGCTGCTGGATTATTAGTGAGAAATGAGTCGAGTGTGTTGTCTGAATGATTGTTGACATCAGGAATTCGCGTAGGTTACTTCATGAGCTGCTCTAATGCTGTGATGTGAAACTTTCAACTCAGCGAAGCTCATAGGCTTTTCAAGTGCTGTGTGTTTATTATTTCATATTCATATTCATTGTTTTGGACAGAATATCGTCTATATTTGACATCAGTTCTTTAGTGAGAGGGATTTGTTTGTTTACCTTATTATAATATTATTTTGACTATCTTCGAGATCGGAAGTGCTATTAGGAATTTCATTGGCGTCCTCGTTGTCCATATTACCAGTGACAAATTTCATCAGAGAACCGAGCAGATTGATTAGTCCTCTTTAACGTCTATTCTCAGGAAATACCGAGGTGATTTCTTTCGTTCGAAGTATTGATTTTGTATTTCGATATTTATTAGCCTTATACAACGATCCTTTAGCATTGTCAATAATTTGTCTAAGCCTGTGGTAGTGATTTGTTATGGAAGTATGTAATGGATGGAAGTGTGAGAGGCAATTTTGATGCAAGTGTTTCCTAATTTGGAAGGAAGGATACCGGAATTAGTTTTGAGGTTCCGAATTTGTACTTTCTGTGTCTCCATTAGGGGAGGAGTCGAGAATGGTTAGTCAATGAGTTTCGTAGGAGGTTTGAAAATGTTTTTGTAATATGTGTTCTGAGGTGTAGTCACTGTAAAGTCAGTACTTTTGATGATATGTTCTGATTTTGATTATGGTTTGTCTTCAATTGTATGTCTGTTGATTTCCAATAACCAGTAGTTTCGAATTGAATGTCAGGTGGGTCATTTCGAGTTTCGTTTCTCTCGTTGATGAGTTGTTCTTTCTGTGATGTCGTTTTGTCATGTATGGTATTGTATAAATTTGCCATAATTACTTTCTGTTCGTTCAGCTGATTATTGATTGTACAGAATGAATTGAATTATTATGTAGCCAGGTAGCCGTGCAAACAGAGTGTCAGTATTCTGATCCGCATTCGTTTGCTGGTCGCGAGTTCCATTCCCTGTGACTGCAGAAATATTTCTGATGGCCCAAGAAAGTGCTTGGGATCACACGTTCAAAGATAAGGCCCTCTTCATTCCTTGCTCGTACAAGACTCTCGGAGACTTCTGAGGGTTGCTCGTGAGAGGACAACTGAATGACGGATAGAACAATTCAAGAACAACAATTTTTAGAACAATCTGAGTTTGGTTTTGTCGAGGTCAGAGTACGCTTGTGTACAATGAAGCTATTGGTGTTGAGTGGTAGAGCGTAGTGCCAATTTATATTATATATTTTTGCAAAGTCTCTGAGAAGGTGTTGTGTAAATTCGGTGCCATCATCATAATATATTATATTTTCTGGAATTTCATGTGTCGAAATCAAATAAAATGATTTTTCATGAACAAATAGAGCAGAAGGACTAGAAATTATGTAAGCTTTTCAAAAACGGGGAATGCTATCACAAATAGTCCAAGATATCGAATTGCCAAATTCGAAGGTGTCAATATGAATTGATTCAAATGGTTTTTTCGAAGTAGGCGTAAGTTGAAGGTTGATAAAAGGTGGATGCCTCTCATATTTGACTTGTTGGCAAATGATACAATTATTAATGAATTTTTGGACATCTTCGATAATGTTTGGCCCATTATATTGGAATCTGAGCTGATTGACAGTTCCGAGAATTCCACTAGTGATACCTTCGTGTTGACTTCTGATTGATTACTTTGTCTCTAAGTTCTGCTTATATCGTGAAGAACTTTGTTGGATTTGAGAAATTCATACGAGGAGTTTTTGAAAATTTGTGGAACAAGTCTGCATATTTGTTCGAAAAATTCACCATTATCGTCGTTTTGGAAGTAAAATGCATATTGTCCAGTTGTGTCATGAACTGAATGATTTATTCTTCAAAGGAATCGTTAGTAATATATGAATACCAGAGGTACGACTAACAGGATTTTCGAATATCTCCTTGACTTCTGTTCACGAATTTCTAACTACTTTGATCATGATTATTTGAAATAGGAATGATTTGAGTGGTTTTTCTGAAATGTTGATTGTCATAATTGGATCTTTGGCACCCGTGTGTACTGTTTTGTTTCCGTCGTTCTCTTTAAGGTCGAATTCTGCAATGATAGATTGATTGTCAGGTTCTCTGCTAATTGAAGGTTGATTTTGAATATTCTCGGTTTCGGGCATTGTGATAGGGTTTTCGTCCAAGACTGGATTTTTGTTGAATTGTCTAATGTATTGGAGGAGAGAGTGGTTATATTTGAATTCATTTTTGTCAATTTCGATGGGATAAATCTCGGCATTGTCTTCATCAACAGGAATTCGTACGGATTCTGTGGAACAGGATTCAATTGGGGCGAAAAGCAATTTGTTCCTTGTTCTGTACATGTGTAAAGAAATTTCGGTTGTGGGACTTTTCAACACTGAATTTGAAATTTTGATATCTCTATTCATATTTTCCAACGTTTCATTGCCGATAAGGCCATCGAAAAAATTATGGAACTTGAATAAATAGAATTTGATTTTCTCGTCGCAATCAGATTTGGTGAAGGCTGGTATTTCGGAACATGAGTTCCACAAAGTGGTTCAAAAAATTGAATGTATCATGAATGGTTCATTCCTCATATATTCGGGATGGTGAATTTCGGCGATTTGTGGGTTCAGGAATGATTTCGTCACACCAGTATCAATGAGAAGTTTCATAGGTGGGTTAACAATTCCAATAGAGCGCAATTCTTAATGGTCATAAAGTGGATGGGTTTCTGTGTATGGTATCGTTTTTTGCTTGGCTATCTGGATATTTTGTTTTGGGTTCGTATTGTGTTCTAACTGTTAGCATAATTTCTCGGGAATTTCTTCCGAGTCGTGTTCATAGCGTATAGCATATTGAGGGTCATTGTCAGGATAATAGTCGTCATGTTCATATATTTCATAGAAAGAATATCATAGTCGGGATGGTAGTTGTAAGGTTTGAGGTTGTGTAGCTCATCTAGCAAAGAATTGAAACGTTGAGGCTGATAGGAATTCTGTCGAGGAATTATGCCCTGAGGTAACTCATTGGCGTCGGTCTAGGACGGGCAATTGAATTTTGTTGATTGTGTCTCCATACATTAGTTGGATTTCTTTGTTGACCAAAAATTTTACTGTTTGTTTAACATCTTTGAGGTTGACTTGGTCTTGATTGAAAATAGATAGGCCCACGTGAAAAGTTATGTATTGATTGAAGGAGGAGGAATTGAACTATTTTGAATATGCCTCAATATGACACTGAGAAGTGTCAAACTATAAGCAGAGCACATTTTCCAAAGAAAAATATTTTGCATTCTCATGTTGAGAACGAGAGCAGATACGTTCCCAAAACTTCCTAAGAAAATTAAAATTTCGATATTTTTTTTATCGCTTGGAGCGCACGAAAGGGAATCTCTATAATGTTCAAAGAACATCGTGCGTTCCTAGGGAGGATAGGGATGGGAGGTAGGTATATTATCATTATTATATCATTTTTATATTATTATTATATTATTATTATATTATTATCATATTATTATATATTATTTCAATATATCGATATTTCCTTCCTTCAAACATTCTTTCGAACAAAGTGTCACTGACAAGCTACTGGATTCTCCTTTTAGGCTTTCTGATAGAAACATTTGTTAAACGCAGTGACATTTTGTGGCAAATCATCTGGCAACGCAAATGCTAAAAACTCCGCTAGCATTACCTATCAGTTTGGAATAAATTCCGTAAATAATTATCTTTTGCTAAACACAATTTTTGTTAACGGGATTTATTTCCCGATATATATTTATGATTGTATTCGCTGTTTCTAGGAATGAAGATAATGCCAGCGGATTGCCATCAAATTTTGGAACTATTTCTAATAATTTCGATTCGAAACTTGGTACTACTGCAATAATTGAATCGTCAGGTACTGAATAAGAAGGTGAATCAGTCTGACTATCAGTATCATCTTCAAGTTCCAGAAATTGAGCTCATCTCACTATCTAAATTTGAACGTAAATCTAACTCGTTCGCTTTATTTTCTGCGAAGGAATCAGGCGAGGACAAGATGAATGACATAGTCAGTGAAAGGAAAGCATCTTACAATACTACAATACAGTTGATGGTCTTCATCAGGTACTCGAAGTATTCAGGGTTTTCCACTGCGGAGGTCCTCTGAATAAACAGCTTGTGAACCGACATAACATAGTCAGTGAAAGGAAAGCATCTTACAATACTACAATACAGTTGATGGTATTCATCAGGTACTCGAAGTATTCATGGTTTTCCATTGCGCAGGTCCTCTGAATAAACAGCTTGTAAACCGACGGGATTTTAACGATGAATGCCCGTTCAGTATCCTACCGACTGCTTCACTTTATGTTTTTGGTTGTCACAAAAAGAATTTTGAAAACTGAATTTATTCATTGAACAACTAAATATCGAAGATTTATTGAAGAGGAAATTACAATGCGTCTTCATTGTGTTGAATCTGATCAGAACAAGTCGGTGAACGTCTCATATCCTGCATAGTGTAAACTGATTCTGCTTCTGTTAGCGGTCTTAGCATATCCCGTGAGAACATGGTAGCTTATGCTGTTTCCATACATTATACAAGTCGATTCAAAAATATTGATCAATATGGAATTCTTTTTGAGCAAACAAATTTGAAGGGTCCAAAACTTGGTGAAAAATTCTTAATATTTCAAATGAACACGAAATGGATTCTCCTGATTTTTTTTTCAGCCCCGTGCACAATTTTCATATCTCCATATTTCAGATTTTCTTCTGAAGAAATTCAATATTCGAAAAAAAAATTCACTTCACGGCGTTTTCCACATTCTTGAAAATAGTAAAAAAAACGAGAAAAGTTTGTCAATATATTTTTAAATTTTTTCATAAAAAATTATTCGGAATCACCCAATGTTTCGCGAGTGACAATCGGTGACGTTGGCAATCAGATGAGTTACAGGAAAATGTGAATGGTGAATTCAAGATTGATTACTGTCTGTTGTTTAATCGAGGAGGTGGTAAATTCATTTTACTTGATTCTTTGGTATTTTCTTTTCTCGTTTCTATGGAATAAAAGTATTCGTATTATTTCAATATATTCGTAGAGGGACGAATCAGATGATTTGCTCCAAACTATCACTGCGTTTAACAAATTCTCCTATCAGGGTGTCTAAAAGGAAAATCCAGTAGCTTGTCAGTAACAATTTGTTTGAGAACATCTTTGAAGGAGAGAAATATAAATATATTGAAAAAATATCGAATTTTTTCTTATCTTTGGACGTTTAGGGACCTATATTGTGCTCCCGTTCTCAACATGTAAATGCAAAATATGTTTCTTCGGAAGTTGTGCTGCTTAAAGTTTGACACTTTTCAGTGTCATACTGATGTTGGCATATGAATGAGTGACTTTAGTCTACAAATGAGTCACAGGATGTTTTCATGAATTGATCTTGAATCTACCATTTTCACGTTCAGCTTTCAGTAGTAAATACCATGTTTTATCTATATCAAGTGAACAGGAAGCAATGCTATTGTCTCCGTTTAGAAGAATGCAAGCGGATTCCTTGATTTTGTTTGTTGGTTGTTATCTTCCTTTCCTATGATTCAGATGTCATTCCACTCTGCCATATGTTGTCCATCTTCAATAAGGATATGTTCATTTAGCTTCGATTTATCGATATGTTCTTGATATTGTACTTGTGTTCTTTTGTCCATACTGAGAGAAGTCTTTTCGTTTCACCTGTTCAATACTTTCCACAAATACAAGGTATACTATAAATACAATTTTTTGATGATTGTTCTTCATTTTTTGGCTTTGTTTGAGTTAGAATGGATCTCATTGTATCTTCAGTTTTAAACACAGTTTTCACTTGGAACTTATCACCAACACGTTTTATTTTTTCAGATATGTCGGGAATGTACGGTATTATATTCGTCGTTATTGATGGTTGTTTTTGTTGTGATGTATTCCGTTTCTTTTCAATTTGCTGAATCGTTCTATCAATAAAGTTCCTTGGATATGAGTTGAGTTGAAGAACATCTGTGGTGTAGTGGATTTCGTTATTGAAAATCTGTTGGTTAGATGATATTGATTTGGCTCGATCATAAAGTGATTTGATTATTCCTTTTTTGATAGTTCTCTGAGGATTTGATTGAAAATTGGGGTATTTGTTAGTATGAGTCATATACAGGTGAAACGAAAAAACCTCTCTCAGTAAGGACTAGAGAACACACGTACAATATCAAGAGAAGACATATCGATAAATCGAAGCTTACTGAACATATCCTTACTGAAGATGGACAACTCATGGCAGAGTGGAATAATATCAAAATCATAGGAAAGAAAGATAAGAACGAAAACAGAAAAATCAAGGAATCCGCTTGCATTCTTCTAAACGGAGACAATAGCATTGCTTCTTGTTCAGTTGATATAGATAGAACATGGTATTCACTACTGAAAACTGAACATTAGAATGGTAGATTCAAGATCAATTAATGAAAACATCCTGTAACTCATTTGTAGACTGAAGTCACTCATCCATATGCCAACATCAGTATCCCATATAGCACGAGTACGTCCCCAAAACGTACTGAGAACGTCCAGCCAAGACGTTTCGTACGTACTGGGGACGTCTAGATTCGGTACGGTCGACGTTCAGGTACGTACTGGAGACGTCCAGATTCCGCGCGTTTGTACATCCTCAGTACGTCCATTCAGGATCATAGATACATGAATCAACGTTGATCCGCCCCTTTTCACTCAGATAGTCTAAAAAGAGATTAAGATGAAGTAGAAATTCTCATTTTGAATGAAGAAAATAAAAAAAAACGCTTCTACCGGGGATCGATCCCAATACCTTTAGATCACCAGGCAGATGCTGAGCCTATTACTCTGAAGAACACTTGTTGATTAAGGCGGGCCTTTCGCGACAGCTTTCCGACCGAATATAGCCTATATATATATGATAGTTCAACAACTATTTCTAGGTGTCAGTGTGATGTCGAAATCGGAATAAAATAATTAAATTACAGCTTTCACAGCTATTGTAGAGTTCTTCGATTTCGTCTGTTACAGCAGGTCACCAATAGGTGGCACACAATTGAATGCAATTGTAGGTAATTGTATTATGTACGTGCAGTGTTGCCAGAGCTACTGCTCCACGGGCCTGCTCAACATGATTCCACTTTTCACTCCATTCAAGTCAAGCAAATACCTATATCTCGCTACAATGAAAATTTATGTCATGAGTCATTTTTGAAACTGTCTTCACAAGTAGTCTTTCGAATATTTCTTTTCCTTTTTGATTTCATTTCCTACTAATATAACTTATCATTATTGGCGTCGCCAGAAAAACTTCCAAGGATTGGGATCGAAATCATTGTTCAGGGCAAAATACTCAAAATAGTCTGTGTAATTCAGAAATAATGTGTGCAAGATTTTTTATCAAGTTCAGATGGCTATAAATAGAAATTTCGTGTTTTCTGTATAGGGTATATACGTAGACGATTGCCTAGTTTCAAATATCTTCATTCTTACGAATTCACACTGCTATTACTGATATAAAAGGGTTATATTGATATATACAGTGTGTAGAATGAAAGAAATCCTTGATTCAAATTTCATGTTCTCTAATTCAGACCTGCTTGCTGAAATACAAATTTCGATCAAAATTGCACTTATGAAAAAAACAATTTTTTCGAAGTGAGAACTTCTAGGCGCGTTGAGCACTTTTTTGGGTGGAGAAAAACATTGGATTTCGCGTCATCGTCACGACCCGTTCCGTGTCCCGTTATCGCGAGGTCAATGAATTGCAATAAATTTGAAGGGTGCAGTATCGCATCTCATCTTATATTATGTAGTATTGTAATTATGATTAGATTCTATTCTAAATTGGTATATGGAGGTTTTCGGGGTCGGAGATTATGATTCTTTCGTGAAAATTAGGATATTGAAGATGGCTGACGAGTTTTATTTATAATAATTATGATCCCATCTATTCAAAATTGGTGTCTGGGGGTTCTCGGCGTCGGAGATTATGATGATTCTTTCATCATGGCTCCACCAATATGGCGCACGAGTTTCGTAATTATGATTTTATGCCATTTGAAATTTGTATCTGGGGTTTTTTGGGGTCGGAGATTATGAATCCCGAAATGAAAAAATTCAAGATGACGAATTCAATATGGCGGACGAGTTATGTGATGATGATTCTATCCTATTCAAAATTTATATATAAGGGTGTTTGGGGTCGGAGATTATGATTCTATCGTCAAAATTGGGAAATTCAGGATTGCAGATCCATTAAAGCGGACAAGTTTTCTAATTTTATTATCCGATTCTATTCAAAATTTTTACTGGTGTTTCAGGGGTCGGAGATTTTGAATCATTTGTCAAAATTAGGAGATTCAAGCGAACACCATCTCAAAAGTTTTTGTTAGTCTATCTTAGACAGCGAATGTTTTTAGGTAATAAAGTTTGTCGAGTTGATAAAAATTCTGTTTGATAGTGATAAAACAGTGTATAGTGTGAGTGTGATTAAATCGTACCAAAGTTTCCAGGATTCCCTGGTTTCGGTCTTCAACATAACGGTGAGAAATTGATTTGCCATCATATATATGCTTTCTATATCTCACAATCCATTTTGTTTTAATGGTCAACTTTTTTTAAATCATTTAAAAATCGAATTATAATGAAAAAAATATAAGAAAATTATGTTCATGCTGATATAAAAATCACAAAGTTATTGTATGAGGAATTTTAAAATGAAATATATTTTTAATGAACAACCTGTTTCTCCAAAACTAACAACATTTTCTATGAGAGATGTGAGGCTGCATCTTGATATTCTGATGTTTACTATTTTTAGCTCACACATTGACCATTTTCATGCTGATTTAAAACTTACAAAGTTATTGTATGAAGAATTTCAAAATAAAATATTTTCCTTGTACACCCTGTTTCTCCAGAACTAACAGCATTTTCTATGTGAGATGTGAGATGTGAGGCTGAATCTTGATATTCTGATGTTTACTATTTCTAGCTCACACATTGACCATTTTGAATGAATAACCCTGTATATATTTCAAAGAAAATTTTAATATCACGGAATTCATTGAATTTCAAAAATCTTTCCCAAAGAAGATGTAAGTGGAATATGAAGTATCTACCTACGATAATTCTCTAAAACATGAACTGGATGTTCGATAACGTCTCCAAATGTCTCGAAAAAAAAGCGGCTGCTATATTTTCAAATATTTCGGATGTGGCTGACTTTCCTGTTGCCTCGCTTTTCTGCCCATTCTTATGAATTTTTGCGACATATCATTTGCAGCAGCTTGCAACACTGGCTTTTCAATTATTGATTATATGCCGGTTAGTTTGAAGTTCATCTGAAGTTCACGCAATTCAAAGTGGCACGTGCCGGACTGCGGAAAGACGGGGAATCACCGCGCGACCAATGAATATCCCCCCGGTTCGCCGCGGGAGAGAGAAAGACATATAACGATTTCTCGCTCAGTTTTGTTTTGTTGCCGTGGCGGTATTATCCTTTGTGAATATCGCCATATTAATGGATCCAAAATCTGAGAACTGTACTCTGAGAGTTCTGAGACGAATGTTTTTGCATGAGTTTTAGAGTGAAATAACCTGAACTTTTGACACAGATTAACAAAGCTTTTTGAAGTTTGTTCCACAACTGTGCCATTCCTATTATTTCCATCTATATGCTGACATAATTATCGATCTCATGAATAGAATTGAAGAAATTCTGCTGAATTTGTATGTTTAAATTTTCAGGTCTACTTATATAATTATAATTCAGTGACAAATTCTAGGCCGTTTCAAACTACTCTCTAGTTCTTTTTAGTTCGGTTCTCTATACCTCTTCATTTTTTCAAACTACTCTTTATTTTCTACTCACTTCTTTTTAGTATGGCTATCTATAAAAAGGTGTTTCATTAGTTTTTCAAACTAATATTTATTACAATAGCTGATACCCGGCAAACGTTGTTCTGCTATATACAATTATTTCCAGAAAATATTTTTTTATTTAAATATTTATCAACATACTTCTATTCATTTGTTTTCTAATCCCAGATACAAATTTTGAATAGAATCGGATCATAACAAAAAAATTCAGTTGCCATCCTCCATCTTCAATTTCCTTATTTTGATGAACAATCATAATCTCCCATCCCAAAATCCCCCATATACAAATTTGTAATGGAATCGGATTAAGTTACAAAACTCGTCAGCCATATTGAATCTGCCATCTTGGATTTCCGAATTTTGATAAAAGGATCATTATTTTCGACTCCGAAAACCCCCCGATACCAATTTTACATAGAATCTGATCATAATAATTAAAAAACTCTTCCACCATATTGGATCCACCATTTTGAATTTCCCCATTTTGACAAATGATTCATAATTATCTACGACCTCTGAAACCTCCAGATACCAATTTTGAATAGAATCTGACCATAATTACAAAACTCGTCCGCCATATTGGATCCGCCATTTCGAATTTCCTAATTTTGATAAAAAATCATAATCCCTGACCTCGAAAACCCCCAGATACCAATTTTGAATGATATCTGACCAATCTGTTCTGTTCAGCACCAAAACATACGCTGTTGCTCTTAGATTCCATTCAGAGAAGAGCCATTCGCCTGGTGGGTGACGCCACACTCACTCACTCTTTGACATCATTGGAACACCGTAGAAAGGTCGGCGACCTTTCACTTTCCTATCGATACTTCCACGGGAAATGGCTATCATCCCTCCACTAGCAATACCAGTCAGACGAAGTAGACAAGCCCAGTCAGCACATCCTTTCGTTGTCAACCTCGAAAGATGTCGAACATCACTTTATCAAAACTCCTCCATCCATAGAACGGCTAGGCTCTGGAATTCAGTGCCCGAGGAAGTATTCCCAACAACATATAATCTCCAGAAGTTCAGAAAAAAACTCCAATACCTACCTCCTGTCCCTATCCTCCCTAGGAACGTACGATGTTCTTTGAACATTATAGGGTTTTCCTTTCGAGCGCTCCAAGCGGAAAAAAAAATTATTACAAAACTCGTCCGCCATATTGGATCCACCATTTTGAATACCCTTATTTCGATGAAGAAATCATATTCTCCGACCTCGAAAACCCCCAGATACCAATTTTGGATGGAATCTGACCATAATTACAAAGCTCGTCCGCCATATTGGATCCGCCATCTTGAATTTCCAAAATTTGACGAAATATTCATAATCTCCGACCCCGAAAACCCCTGAGTACCAATTTTGAATGAAATCGGATAACTATACTCGTTCGCCATATTGGATCCGCCATTTTGTATTTTCTATTTAAAAAATAGATTACGACCGATTCTCATACCTACCGAATACGCACAAAAAATTTCATACGAATCGGTCGAGCCGTTTCGGAGGAGTTCGACCACTATGACCGTGACCGTGACAGAAGAATTTTATATATTAGATTTGTTCGTCTTACAAACACTTGGAGAACCTTTCCTTGAAATATGCCCAGATAATTGAATAATACCCTCTATTATCACGTCGCCTAGATTTCATAATATGTCCGAGTAATATGTATAACATTGGCAACGGTGTAAACGGGTTTGAATTCATCATCTCTCCTAAGCGCCATCTGCTTGCAATACAATGCACCATTCCTCTCTGCCGCAGTCTGTCATTTCGAACACTGCCATCTATCAGGTAGTGCCTGAACTACCACATCCTAGGTTCCTGCATTATATTCTTTCAAGAAATGGAGTTTACCGAGATCAGCTGGGATGAATGGATATTTTGTTGACAGAATAATCGTTTTTGTTGCTTCCTGTCCGAATGGAAACATTTCAAGAGCTGATATTTCAGTGACACCTCGCCGAATTTCCAACAATTGTACTGAGTACTGAGATCGAAAATATTTCAATTTGAGACAAAAAAATTTCAATGTTTACGTTTTTCAAAAATCTGTATCTTCTATAGATAAATGAGTTTCGACTCCGTATAATAACCAGGCCCTAGTCCCAACCTTCTTCTTTACGATGATATAATCAGTTTTTCAATTGAATCATTCATAAGCCCAAATAGCAACAACTAGTGCAGGCCTGCATGTCGATTTGGTTGAAACTCTCCTCTTAACAGTATATATAACAAGCAATAATTTGTGCGAATGCCGATTGACTCATCACATCAATACTTGTATAGAATTAGATAATCACGGCAGGGAATACCTGAATAGGTGTTTTGTGATCTGGTGGGGCCAGTAAATAATGAATTTATTGTGAGCATTGTATTATATGTTTATGTTTGCAAGGTTCCTATGTGGAGAGATTCCAGAGATCTAGGGTATAAATTATATTTGTAATGATTTCGATTATCATTGAACAATTTATTCAATTCCGTGAACAAAAAGTCGATAACGTCCAGAGTTGGGCGTTCCCACTACATCGGAATCGTACGTACCCAGTACGTTCAGAAATAGACGTTTCCCGTACGTATCGAGAAGGTCCCGGACGTTCAGACCTCAATGAGACCTAAACTGGATGTCCCCAGGACGTCGAGTGCTATATGGTATGACACTGGTAAGTGTCAAACTATAAGCAGCACAACTTTCAAAGAAACATATTTTGCATGTACATACATGTTTTGAACGAGAACAGAATTGGTCCAAAGATGGGTAAAAATTCGATATTTTTTCAATATGTCTATATTTTTTTCCTTCAAACATGTTTTCAAACAAATTGTTACTGACAAGCTACTGGATTTTCCTTTCAGACTCCCTGATAGAAAAATCAGTTGAACGCAGTGACATTTTGGGGCGAGTCATCTGAATTGTCCCTTTACAAATATATTCAAATAATACGAATATTTTTTTTCCTTTATAGAAACAAGGAAGAGAAAATCCCGGAGGATCAAGTATAATCGAGATTAATTAATGAAAACATCCTGTGACTCATTTGATTGCCAACGTCACCAATAATTGTCACTGAGAACTAAAAAGTTTCAAGACAGATACGAATTTGCAATTCAAATAAACATTTTTTTGTTCGGAACGGAAGCAGATTCGGTTTCGAAACGTCCAAAGATAAGTGAGAATTTGATATTTTTTTAAATACCCTCATTTCTCTTCTACAAACTTTTTTCAATATAAATTGTCACTGACAAGCTAGTGAATTTTTCTTTAAGACTCTCTGATAGGAAAATTCTTCAAACGCAGTGACATTTTGGGGCAAATCATCTGATTTATCCTTACTACACGTATATGTAAGTCATATAGATGCTCATAGTGAGTAACATGAATATGACATTATTTATTGAGAATGAAACCTCTTGTATATATTCTGTATGATTAGAGAAATCCCACCGGTCAATTTTCC
>OU896708.1:28842857-28857939 GCA_918026855.4 Phaedon cochleariae
TATCTATCTATCTATCTATCTATCTATCTATCTATCTATCTATCTATCTATCTATCTATCTATCTATCTATCTATCTATCTATCTATCTATCTATCTATCTATCTATCTATCTATCTATCTATCTATCTATCTATCTATCTATCTATCTATCTATCTATCTATCTATCTATCTATCTATCTATCTATCTATCTATCTATCTATCTATCTATCTATCTATCTATCTATCTATCTATCTATCTATCTATCTATCTATCTATCTATCTATCTATCTATCTATCTATCTATCTATCTATCTATCTATCTATCTATCTATCTATCTATCTATCTATCTATCTATCTATCTATCTATCTATCTATCTATCTATCTATCTATCTATCTATCTATCTATCTATCTATCTATCTATCTATCTATCTATCTATCTATCTATCTATCTATCTATCTATCTATCTATCTATCTATCTATCTATCTATCTATCTATCTATCTATCTATCTATCTATCTATCTATCTATCTATCTATCTATCTATCTATCTATCTATCTATCTATCTATCTTTTGTTTTTTTTTTTTTTTTTTTTTTTTTTTTTTTTAGTGGAGGAGGGGAAATCTTGCATGAGACACCTCAGTGAGGTAGTGTCGGATTCCTACCGACTAAAACCCCTCCTCCTCTCACGCTCTTCACACTGGTATCCGCTTTCGCATTACTTCAGTGTGAAGGCTGTATCTAAATTTCTTAGTCCATACTCTCTCTCTCCTTAGTCTCTATTATTCCTCTAATAACTTTGTTAGCTTTTTTCCAGGCTTCTTCAGATTCTGTAAGGCTCTTCATCATATTGAGTGCGTTGAAAGTCCTGTTATCCGACTCGTATGCTTCTCTTGTCTCTGCCCATCTAGGACATATGAATAGTGTGTGTGCTACGTCGTCGTCTCCTTGACAATAGGCGCACGTGCCTGATTCTGCTCTATCTCGTTCAAATAGATATTTTCTGAAACACCCGTGTCCTGAAAGAGCTTGAGTGAGGAAGTAGTCCACCTCTCCGTAGGGTCTGTTCAGCCACTTTTCTAGATCCGGAATGAGACTCCAAGTCCAGCGTCCATACCTTCCTCCATTCCACATGAGGTTGATTCTGGCAGTTGTTCTTGTCGTACCATTATATTTTTCAAGTCTTTCTTGAATTTGTAGTTCAATTGGAGGAACTCCAGCAATGACCCCTACACCATCTGTTGATACAGTTCTGTATGCACTACAGATCCGTATACACATCTGTCTCTGCACTCTGCCTAATTTCTGAGTGAGCTTCTTATTACATGTAACTGTATGCCATGCTGGTGCAGCGTATAGGAGCTGTGAGTGAACTACACTCGCAAGCATACGCCTTCTTGAAGCTCTTGGGCCCCCAATGTTTGGCATCAGACTGCATAGGGCCGTTAATGTCTTCTCGGCTTTCTCTATGGTCTTGCTGACGTGTTCAGTGAAGGTTAGTTTGGTGTCCAGCCATACACCGAGGTATTTCAATGCCTTGCTGATCTCAACCTTTTTTCCTTGGATCGTGAAATGGATCGGTGCTATTTTCCTTTTCGTAGTGAGGAGCACTGCCTCGGTTTTCTGAGGGGCGAGTTGTAGTTGCCTGGTTTCCATCCAGTTGGACACCCGTTGTAGAGCCGTATCAGCAGTATTCATCAGTGTCTCTTCATTCTTGGCAGTAACTACCATTATCACATCATCAGCAAAGCCAATCAGCGTAGTGCCTTCCGGTTGGTCTATCCGCAGTAGGTCGTCGTACATAATGTTCCACAGGGTCGGACCAAGTACCGATCCCTGTGGTACACCACTGGTTATCTTCAAAGTTTTTGTTGAGCCCTCTGCTTCCAGTATTATTTCTCTATCTGAGAGGTAGGAAGCTATTATGCCAATCAGATTTTCATCTATACTCTTCCTTCTCAACTCTTCTAGAATCAGTTGCCATGAAGCACTGTTGAATGCATTTTTGACATCTAACGTTATGGCCGCACATAATCTCCGGTGTGGAGCCGAGTACGCAGCTGCTTCTCTTGCAATTGCAATAACCTCTTTCACAGCATCAACCGTCTGACGGCCTTCACGGAATCCAAACTGCTTATCTGATAGACCCCTAGTTCTCTGTAGTTCTCTGTTCAGTCTTATCAGAATCAACTGCTCATACAGTTTTCCCTCCACATCGAGTAGACAGATTGGTCTGTAGGATGCAGGATTGTCCATTGGCTTATTCCCTTTTCTCAGTAGGACCAGTTTTGCCCGTTTCCATGCGTTAGGAAAGGTAGCACTGGCTGCGAGGCCATTGTATACAGCTAAGACGTAATCAGGCTTCTTCGTTGTCACTAGTTTCAGTATTTCTGGTGGTATGTGCCCGGGTCCTGGAGCTTTGTTATCTTTCAGCTTCTGGCATGCCCTTTGTAGCTCCTCAATTGTAAAATCTAAAAACCTATTATCTATATCACAGTCGAATATCACTTGCTGGTGGAGAGGAAATAAGTGGTTCGCCACTTCTTCCATTGCCTCCATGGCCAGCATCGGTCTGGGGGGGTGTCCAATAATAGTTTTCATCACTATTTTGTAGCCGTCACCCCAGATATCACAGTCTATTTCATCACATAGTTTTTTCCAGCATTTCCTTTTAGATTTTTTTATAGCATTTCTCAGTGCCTTCTTACTATCTCTGTACCCCTCCCAGGATTGTTGGCGTATATCTGCCTGGGCTCTTCTCATGCTCCTGGTGTATGACCTCCTCTTCTTTATGCACTCTTTACGAAGTTGTGATATTTCTTCGCTCCACCAGTAAACCGGTTGTCTTCTTCCAGAACTATTTTTTCTCGGCATTGATCCGTCTGATATCTTGACAAGAGAGCGACTGAAGCCTTCTGCACTCTTTGTATCCTCATCATGATATTCTATCTCGCCTAAGACCAGTATTAGTTTATTGCGATCCAGTTTACTTACCTTTTTTTTTTTTTTTTTTTTTTTTATCGCTCAGTGATTCTCTGTCATTGACTTCCCATCCGGTAATTTTAGATCTATCTATCTATCTATCTATCTATCTATCTATCTATCTATCTATCTATCTATCTATCTATCTATCTATCTATCTATCTATCTATCTATCTATCTATCTATCTATCTATCTATCTATCTATCTATCTATCTATCTATCTATCTATCTATCTATCTATCTATCTATCTATCTATCTATCTATCTATCTATCTATCTATCTATCTATCTATCTATCTATATATCTATCTATCTATCTATCTATCTATCTATCTATCTATCTATCTATCTATCTATCTATCTATCTATCTATCTATCTATCTATCTATCTATCTATCTATCTATCTATCTATCTATCTATCTATCTATCTATCTATCTATCTATCTATCTATCTATCTATCTATCTATCTATCTATCTATCTATCTATCTATCTATCTATCTATCTATCTATCTATCTATCTATCTATCTATCTATCTATCTATCTATCTATCTATCTATCTATCTATCTATCTATCTATCTATCTATCTATCTATCTATCTATCTATCTATCTATCTATCTATCTATCTATCTATCTATCTATCTATCTATCTATCTATCTATCTATCTATCTATCTATCTATCTATCTATCTATCTATCTATCTATCTATCTATCTATCTATCTATCTATCTATCTATCTATCTATCTATCTATCTATCTATCTATCTATCTATCTATCTATCTATCTATCTATCTATCTATCTATCTATCTATCTATCTATCTATCTATCTATCTATCTATCTATCTATCTATCTATCTATCTATCTATCTATCTATCTATCTATCTATCTATCTATCTATCTATCTATCTATCTATCTATCTATCTATCTATCTATCTATCTATCTATCTATCTATCTATCTATCTATCTATCTATCTATCTATCTTTTTTTTTTTTTTTTTTTTTTTTTTTTTTTTTTTTTTTTTTTTTTTTTTTTTTTTTTTTTTTTTTTTTTCAAGGAGGAGGGGAAATCTTGCATAAGACACCTGTGAGAGGTAGTGCTGGATTCTTACCAGCTAAAACCCCTCCTCCTTTCTCCTTACTCTTCACATTGGTACCGCAAAAGCATTTCTTCAATGTGAGAGTGGTCTACAATTATCGTCCTTCAATTTCTGCTCTCTAGCTCTTTTGTTTCCACTATGTATCTAATCACTCGATAAGCTTCCTTCCATGTTTGTTCAGATGTCACTAAGCTCTCCATCATAGTATCAGCGTTAAAGTTCAATCCCGTCGCTAGGGCATACCTATTTCTGTTTTGTTCCCACCTGATGCATGCAAACAGTGTATGCTCTGCATCATCTACCTCCCCACAGTAGGTACATTTATCATTTTCAGCTCTCCGGCGGTCGTACAGGTATTTACGGAAGCAGCCGTGCCCCGATATAGCTTGGGTTAAGTAATAATCTACTTCCCCGTACTTTCTATTAATCCACTTCTCAATCTGTGGAATGAGTCTGTAGGTCCATCTTCCATATTTGTCTACGTTCCATTTCTCTTGCCATAAACGTAAGGTATTCGTCTTTGCCTCTCCTGTCTGTATTCCTCCGTAGGTTTCTGATCTTTCCTTTATGAGCAGTTTTATTGGTGGGATCCCTGCAATGACTCCTGCTCCTTCCGCAGATATGGTCCGGTAACCACTGCAGACTCTAATGCACATAAGTCTTTGGAGTTTTATGAATTTCGCCAGTAGTTTTTTATTCTCTGTCACCGTGAACCAAATAGGCGCAGCATACAGGAGTTGACTATGTAACACACTTGCAAGCACATTTCTCTTCGACGATCTGGGTCCACCAATATTCGGCATAATATTTGTCAAAGCTGCCATCGACTTCTCTGCTTTTTCGGTCACTTTCTTAGTGTGTTCTGCGAATGTGAGTTTTGTGTCAAGCCAGACACCTAGGTATTTAATGGCCTTACTAGGAGTTATCGGAGTTCCAAGGACATTGAACTCTATGGATCTATCTATCTATCTATCTATCTATCTATCTATCTATCTATCTATCTATCTATCTATCTATCTATCTATCTATCTATCTATCTATCTATCTATCTATCTATCTATCTATCTATCTATCTATCTATCTATCTATCTATCTATCTATCTATCTATCTATCTATCTATCTATCTATCTATCTATCTATCTATCTATCTATCTATCTATCTATCTATCTATCTATCTATCTATCTATCTTTTTTTTTTTTTTTTTTTTTTGTGAAGAGGAGGGGAAATCTTGCATGAGACACCCTTGGGTAGTGTCGGATTCCTACCGACTAAAACCCCTCCTCTTCTGCTTCACCCCAATCACTGGAACTGCTCGCGCATTACTTCGGTGAAAGGGGTTGTCTACTGTTTTTTCTCGGACATTTATTGATTTCTGTCCTCGCCTTCTTTTGTTTCAATGATCTGTCTGATAACTCTGTATGTTTTTCTCCACGCTTCTTCACTGGCTATGAGATTTCTCATCATGTTTTCAGCAGTAAAAGCAACTCCAGTTGATTGAAAGTACTCTTGCCGTGTTCCATTCCATCTAGAGCACGTGAAAAGTGTGTGCTCGGCATCGTCTTGCTCGCCACAATATGGGCATTCCTCTGATATTGCTCTTCTGCGGTCGAAAAGATACTTTCTGAAGCATCCATGGCCCGTAATGGCTTGTGACAGAAAGTAATCAACCTCACCGTATGGTCTGTCAATCCAAATCTGAATGTTTGGTATCAGGCGATGTGTCCATCTACCGAATTTCCCATTGATCCATTTATTTTGCCATCGTGACATGAGATTAGCTGCTGCTGTAACTCTATTCTGCCCGCCGTATTTCTCTGTTCTTTCTTGAATCAAGAGTTCTATCGGTGGGACCCCCGAAAGAACGCCTACTCCCTCTGCTGAGACTGTCCTATATGCGGAGCAAATTCTGATCATCATTTTTCTCTGGACACACGTGAGTTTCATCATCAATTTCTGGTTGTCTATCACTGTGGACCAGACAGGAGCTGCGTACAGAATCTGCGAGTGAGCGACACTCAGTAGAATTCTCCTCTTCGATGATCGGGGGCCTCCGATATTTGGCATGAGTCTCGACAGGCTCGTTACTGTCTTTTCGGCTTTGTTAGTAATATATCTGATATGTTCCGCAAATGTGAGCTTTGTGTCCAACCAGACTCCCAGATATTTGATAGCGCTTTTTGGTGATACTAGTAAACCTTCCACTTCGAAGTGGATTGGCAAGATTTTTCTCTTTGTGGTGAGTAAAGCCGCTTCTGTTTTTTCTGGTGCCAATTTGAGATTGTTATTCACCAGCCAATTCGATACACTTTGCAAAGCTATGTTAGCTTTATTCATCAGGATGTCTTCCCCTTTAGCAACAACCACCATTGCTACATCATCTGCGAAACCTATCAGAGTAACTCCAGGAGGTAAATCTATCCTCAACAGACCGTCATATAGGATGTTCCACAGAGTTGGACCTAGAACTGACCCCTGTGGAACTCCACTAGTGATTTTTTTTGTTTTAAACGAATTTTCTGCCTCTAGTATGATTTCTCTGTCTGATAGATATGACGCTATTACGTTTATGAG
This sequence comes from Phaedon cochleariae, assembly GCA_918026855.4. NCBI lineage: Eukaryota > Metazoa > Arthropoda > Insecta > Coleoptera > Chrysomelidae > Phaedon > Phaedon cochleariae. The sequence continues at coordinate 28,849,507 of OU896708.1, forward strand.
GCTTTCATCAACTCCCCTCTTTCTGAGCTCATCGAGAATTCGTTGCCAACTGGCACTGTTGAAGGCGTTCTTGATATCTAACGTTATCACTGCACATAGTCGGCGATGTGCATGGCTGAATTCCCTCTGCGTCGCTTTCGCTATTTTCACCACTTCATTGATAGCATCCGATGTTTGCTTCCCTTCTCTGAAACCGTACTGCCTTGGTGATAAGTCTCCCGTGCGAACCAATTCTTCTTTCAATCGGATGAGAATCAATTGCTCGTACAGCTTACCCTCGACGTCCAATAGACATATCGGTCTGTACGCGGCTGGGTTTTGTAGGAGTATATTTCCTTTCCTAAGGAGAAGCAGTTTCGCCCGCTTCCACTCAGCTGGGAATTTTGCTTGTCTCGCTAGACCATTATATACCGCTAAAACGTTTTCTACTTTATTCTCAGCATATGCTTTGATAATCTCCGGCGGAATGTTTCCAGGTCCAGGAGCTTTATTTTCTTTCAATTTACGATTCGCAATACGTAATTCATCTAAGCTAAAGTTTCTAAATATCACAGTATTATCACAGATAAATGTTACTGGCGAGTGTACCGGGAATAAGTTATCCACCACTTCTTCCACGGTAAACATGGACAAAGACGATCTTGGTGGGTAGCCGATGAGGCTCTTCATCACAATCTTGTATCCGTCGCCCCATATATCACAGTCAATTTTATCACAGATAAGCTTCCAGTGGTATCGTTTAGAACTGTTGATACTGTTTTGTAGTACCTTTTTACTCTGTTTGTACTCTTCCCAAAGACGATGGCTCTCAATTGGGTCATTTCTTCTGGCACTTCTTGTATATTGGCGTCTCTTACGGCAACAGTCTTCTCGGTTTTGTGAGATCTCGTCGTTCCACCAGTAGGCAGGTAGACGTTTTCCTAGGGTTTTCTTCCGGGGCATAGTTTCATCACAGATCTGAGCTAGCTTTTCTGAGAAATTTCCCGGAGATATATTAGCGACTTCCTCTTCGTCTTGTGCCATCAACTGTTTCAGTTTTTGCTTATTCAGCTTTTTAGTTTGCCACCCTTTATCAATATGAACAGTTCGTATTTTTGGTTTCTCGACGACTTCGAATGATATGTATCTGTGATCACTCAGGGATTCTTTGTCAATTACTTGCCAGGACGTTATCCTACTTTTGATACCTGCAGTAGCTAGAGTCAGGTCAAGGATCGAGGTATAATTTCGTCTCTGAAACGTTGGTTGGCTGCCTTCATTCAATACCACGAGATCATTCTCAGCTAACCATTCTGTAACAATTTGGCCTCTTCTGTCCGTTCTGTCAGAGCCCCATTGCGGAGATTTCGCGTTGAAGTCACCAACTATGATTGCCTCTTCTTTGTTTTGTCTAATAAGCCTACTAATTTGCCACAGAATAGCGTCAAGGTCTTGTAAGTCATCATTTGGTGAAGCGTAGCAGCTATAAAGCGTGAAGTCAGCCATAACCATATACGTGAAACTGCGCCCCGTGCCATATTTTGTTACGATTATGTCGCTATCGATCACTTTTATCGCGGTGTTCAGATCGTCGTCATATACCCAGTCCTTTCTATTTTTGATCGCGATGCGGTTTGGTTCGCTCATCAGTATCACCCCAGCGTTGATTTCCTTAGCCGTGGCTAACGCTAGATCATGGCATGGGCGCCTTCTGAAGGTGTTAATCTGAAGTACCTTGATGTTGGGTGTTTTTTTCTCCTTGCGACCCTACTCTAATTGCTGAACACCTTGCGTTCCCGGATTGGTGTCCTTCTTGCCCGCAGTGAATGCATACAGAATTATTTTTGCAATCGGCTGCTTTATGTCCATGTTGGGTACATTTTAAACACAAGCTCTCTCTGTCTGGCCCTTTACACTGTGACTTCGTGTGGCCGTACTCCCAGCACCTGTAGCATTTGACTTCTTTTTGTCTCTCTAAGACCCTACATTGCTTCCAGCCGATCATGATTTTTCCTAAGCTGATTAGTTTCTGAGCATGTACTTCGCTGATAATGACTGTAGCATTTTGTCTATTTCCATATGCAGGTCGTAGTGCTTTTACTTCAACTTCCTTGGGTTCCAGTGGTATCATCTTTGAGATAGCTTCCTTTACTTCCTCTACCGTCGTCACTTCGTCTAGATCTTTCACGTGGAGAACTTTTCTCGTATTCAGTATAGAAGACGATACTCTAGGTAGGGTTTCCTGAATTTTTTCCTTCAGACTTCTCAGCTTCTCTGCACCATCTCGAACCGTGAGCAGAAGGTCGCCGTTTTTAGTTTTCTTCAAGTCCTTTATTTCAACACCGATCTCACTTGGGTTCACTGTATGCCGTACTGTCCTAAGCAGATCCGCGTAGGTCATATCTGGCATTTTTAGAAGCAGAGCATCCTGTCTTGGTTTTCTGGTATTGGCTGCTACTGGTTTCGCTGAAATGGCTAGCGTCTTTTGTTTTGCACTTGATTGCTTGTTTCTCTCTTTTACTAGTGTGATTTCTATGTTTGTGTCAGCAAACAAAAATTCCATAAGTCTGCACATCATTATTCCAGTAATTCCATCCATTTCTGGGATGGCTAGTTTGGTATTCCCTTGTTGAGTCATGAGTGCTCTTATCACTTTGAGTGCCTCTAACATACTTTCGTCTTCATCTTCCGAATTTCTATCACCATCTGAGATGATTGGATAGAAAATAGTCCTACAACTTTGTATGAGGTTTCCCATCTCATCAGGAAATCCCAGTGAGTGCGTCATCATCGCCACTTCTCCCTTCCTTTTTCCCTGTTTCGTCAGACCGTCTCTGCCTCCCAGACTGTCAATAGCTCTTCCTATGGCTCTCTGATTGGAGGAAAAATCTTTGTTGGTTGGGAGAACCAGCACATAGTCGCTTGGGACTTCCCACAGGTCTCCCTCATAAGTCCTGACTTTTGGAAAAAGCTCGTCTCTCCACTCCTCTTCGGATATCTGTTTGAAGGTCTGATAGCTCTCATCTGCTTTCAGAGTTTTTCGCCTAAGTTGGCAGCGTTGTTCCTTCATACAGTTTTCGCATTGTATTTCGCGAAGATTGAGGTCTTCCATCTCTTTCATATGTGTCTCTTCCATACGTCTCAGTTGATTTCGTAAGGTACTAGCTTCACTTCTCAGTTCCTTTTCCTTCTCTTCGCATCCACTCAGGGTATCTTCGAGCCAATTCCTCATTTCTTTCCGCTGCAGTTTTTCGAGTTGGTATGACAGCTTACCTGAGATGTCGGTTATCTCTTTCTTGGGTTTGTACATGTCAGTGACAAGCTTATCTAGCTGTTTTATATAAAAACCCATTTTCTCTAGAATGTTCCTGAATTCATCTCGATTCTTTAGGTCCGCTACCGAGGAATCATGTGTGCTCCCTTCACCATCATCGCGTTTACGTTTCAATGACTCCTCTTCTGGCAATGAGTGAGTCCTTCGTCTTGGGGGTGTTCTTAATATCTTATCCCTCCTTGGAATTATATCTTCCACTTTTTTATGGCTACCAGAATCAGTCATCGTAGATTTTCCCTGTTCTTTCGAGAGTGCACTATTTATTGAAAAATTTTCATTATCCATCAAAGTCCCACGAGTTGGGAAGAAAAAAAGGTCCACCGCAGCAGTGCTCCCATGCTACGGCAAGGTCTAAGCTGGCATCCGAATTCGACCAGGTTTCCGGAGGGCATCGTTCACGACTTCTTGTCGGAGAAGCCATGCATTCTGTAGGCACGATTGCTTCCACCGTAGAATTCCGGATTTTTTTTCGAGGTTCACTCCTCTAGAGTTGTTCTTAGTTTTCACTGCTCTGTCCAGACCTGTCCGGCTTGGGTGGCCCTGCCAGGGATTTGAAATCCCCGCCGGCGTAGCCCTAGACATCGTTGCAGCTACTTAAGCCCCCTCACCACTCCAAGGTAACAACTCACCGAGGGGGATCTATCTATCTATCTATCTATCTATCTATCTATCTATCTATCTATCTATCTATCTATCTATCTATCTATCTATCTATCTATCTATCTATCTATCTATCTTTTTTTTTGTTGAGGGGGAGAAATCTTCTAAAGATACCTTTCATGACCGTACACGAAGGCATGGTGGATTCTAGCAACCTCGTTGCTAGCCTACCACCTAAAACTCCCCCTCGTTTTGCCACGCTTGGTGTCCTGGAATCGTCGTTAGACATAACATCAAGACTCCGAGCAAGACTAATCTTCCTCCCTCTGGTCAATTTGGCCTATCAATTTCTCCTTACAGCTGCCCCAGTTGTCGTTCCTCCTCTTCCTTTGTTTTCATAATATTCTTTATATAATTATGTATTTTTCTCCAGTTCTCCTCATTTATCATCATTTCGTTTATAATATTTCCTACTCCGATATTTCCACCGTAATCAAGAATAAAAGACTGCCTTTCTCTTACCCACATATCACATTCGAAGACTGTATGCGCCGGTGTGTCCTCTTCTCCACAATAGAGACATAGTTCATGCGTGGCTTTCCCAATTCGATGTGTGTAGGTTCGAAATGAGCCGTGTCCGGTCAAGGATTGGGTTAAAAAATACTCAGTATTTTTATGCTCGCATTCTGTCCAGCTTTTTATATCAGGAATGAGTTCCTTGGTCCAGCTTGCTACATCCCTAGTATCATCCCACCTTTGTTGCCATCTTTCGATCGATCTATCTCGTGCTCTCTTCTTAACCTCGTTCAGAAATTCATTATCAGCTCCAAATGTCTCAGCCCTCTCAATCACTTGCAGATCTATGGGAGCAACGCCAGCAATCACCTGAAGTGCCTTGGTCGACGTTGTGCGGTATGCAGAGACCATTCTTAAAAGTGTCTTTCTTTGTACAGCCTCCATCATGTCTCTATATTTCTTGAGTTGTGTCACTTCTGACCAAATTGGAGCTCCGTATAACATGATTGAATGTACAACTCCCCCCAGCATCTTCCTTTTATCTGACATTGGGCCTCCTATATTGGGCATTACCTTTGATAGCGTAGCAATACTCTCTTCTGCTTTTTTCGTTACCTTCCTTATATGTTCTCTGAAGTTCACCTTATCGTCTAACCATATTCCAAGATATTTTATATGCCTCCGAGGAGTAACCGTAGTATCTCCAATTGTGAATTGGATTCCTTCTCTATCTCTAGGTCCTTTCATAATGATTGCCTCAGTCTTGTGAGGAGCCAACTGTAGATGATGTTCTTCCATCCATCTTTGGATTATTGCTAGAGAGATTTCCGCTGCAGTACAGAGATTTTCTTGGCTGTCTGCTTCCACCATAAGGGCTAAGTCGTCTGCGTATGCGATGGCTTCGCAGTTCTCTGGCAGATTCGTTCTCAATACACTATCGTACAGAATATTCCACAGAGTTGGTCCAAGGACCGAGCCCTGTGGAACTCCCATAGACATGCTTCTGCTTTCTTGTCCTTTGAGCTCTATGGTTCTCCCATGGAAATAGTTTTCTATGATCGTAATCAGATACCAGCTAATATCTATCTATCTATCTATCTATCTATCTATCTATCTATCTATCTATCTATCTATCTATCTATCTATCTATCTATCTATCTATCTATCTATCTATCTATCTATCTATCTATCTATCTATCTATCTATCTATCTATCTATCTATCTATCTATCTATCTATCTATCTATCTATCTATCTATCTATCTATCTATCTATCTATCTATCTATCTATCTATCTATCTATCTATCTATCTATCTATCTATCTATCTATCTATCTATCTATCTATCTATCTATCTATCTATCTATCTATCTATCTATCTATCTATCTATCTATCTATCTATCTATCTATCTATCTATCTATCTATCTATCTATCTATCTATCTATCTATCTATCTATCTATCTATCTATCTATCTATCTATCTATCTATCTATCTATCTATCTATCTATCTATCTATCTATCTATCTATCTATCTATCTATCTATCTATCTATCTATCTATCTATCTATCTATCTATCTATCTATCTATCTATCTATCTATCTATCTATCTATCTATCTATCTATCTATCTATCTATCTATCTATCTATCTATCTATCTATCTATCTATCTATCTATCTATCTATCTATCTATCTATCTATCTATCTATCTATCTATCTATCTATCTATCTATCTATCTATCTATCTATCTATCTATCTATCTATCTATCTATCTATCTATCTATCTATCTATCTATCTATCTATCTATCTATCTATCTATCTATCTTTTTTTTTTTTCTATCTATCTTTTTTTTTTTTTTTTTTTTTTTTTCCCCTTTCTGGCCTAATAACTCGGAACCGCTGGTCGCATCCTTCAAGTTACTAGGTTGGCGTCTCTTCTTATCCTTCCATCTGTTCTTCTTCTTGTTTCGTTTTCAAAATCGCTTTAATGAAATTTTGGATGTGTCGCCATTTCTTGTCACAAGTGATCATTTCTTCTATGATGTTGTCTGTATTCAGGGCAGCTACCCTCATTGTTGCATATAACGTTTGTCTCTGTGCATTCCATCTCGGGCAGTCAAACAGTGTATGCGACACTGTATCAATTTCTCCACAATATTTACAGTTCTCGTCCTCCGTTTTGCCAAATCTGTGTAAATAGGATCTAAAGGTCCCATGTCCAGTTAGGGCCTGTGTCAAATAGTAGTCTGTTCGTCGGTGTTTACATTCAATCCATCTCCTGATGTCCGGAATCAATCTCCTTGTCCACTCTGCTACTTCATGTGTTCTCTCCCATTCTTCTTGCCACTCCCTTATGGTTGCTTGCCTCACTTCTTTTTTCGTCTGTTCATTCGCTCCTATCATGTTATAGATTCTGTATCTCTCCTTCGCCAACAAATTCAATGGGATTGCTCCAGAAATGACGTTTAAGGCCTTGCTCGAGGCCGTTCTGTAAGCGCTACAGATTCGCAATAAGCTCTTCCTTTCTACTCTCGTTACGAGTTTCCGATAGGTGGCTTTCTCCAGAGTTGGGTACCATATTTGCGCGCCATATAATACGATGGACTGAACTACTCCATGTAGCATGCTTCTTTTGAAGCTGCTGGGCCCCCCCACATTTGGCATGAGCCTAGATAAGGTTGCGATTCTTTCTTCAGTCTTTTTCACGGTCTTACGTATGTGTTCTTTGTATTCATTGCCTTCGCTCAACGTTATTCCTAGATATTTCAAAGATTTAGTAGGTCGAATTTCTGTGCCTGCTACGCGAAAGACGATATCATTCCTTTTCCTCGGGCCTTTAATTATCACTGCTTCTGTTTTGTTTTCTGCTAAAGTTAGCCCGTTTTTCTTCATCCAGACTTCTACTAAATCAATTGCGATCTCTGCTTTGAGTGTCAATTCGTGTTCGTCATTTGCCTGTACCGTCAACGCTAGGTCGTCGGCAAAGGCAACTGCTTCTACTCCCGTTGGGTATCTCAGTCTAAGTACTTCATCGTATACCAAGTTCCACAGTGTTGGACCCAGGATGGATCCCTGCGGAACTCCTGCTGTTACTTCGACCGTTTCATCATCTCCAATATTCAGGCTTCTGTCGAAAAGATAGTCATCAATGATATTGAGCAGGTATTGTGGAGTCCTCAGACTTTTGAGTGTTCGCTTGATAATTCTCCATGGTAGGCTATTGAAAGCGTTCTTGACGTCTAGTGTAACTATTGCTCCCCATTTGTCGTTGTTTTCGTCTGCTGTTAATGAGATCACCTCCTTAACAGCTTGAATTGTTGATCTCTTTTTTCGAAAACCAAATTGTCTAGCTGATATGCCACCAACGTTTTCGACGTGTTGTTCGAGTCTGCCCTTCACCAACGCCTCGTACAGTTTGCTGATCGTGTTCAGCAGACATATTGGTCTGTACTTCATGATTTCCAGATCTGGTTCGATTTTGCCTTTCGGGATTAGGATGAGTTTAGCTACTTTCCACTTCGAAGGGAAAATTTGTTGTGATAAAATTCCATTGAGGAATCCCATAATCCACTTCCGTTTTTCAGACCATATTTTCTTCAATAGCTCTACTGGTATTCCATCTGGCCCTGGTGACTTTTTATTCTTCAGGGTAGCCATGCATTCATCTATCTCTTCTATAGTGAAGAGTCTGACATCATTTACTTCATCTCTTCTCACATTCGTATTTGTTCCCATGGGAAAGAGCTCATCTACGACCTTGTGCTTGTCTTCTAGCGTCAGTGAATATGGCGCATATGTGTTGAATTTTTTCATGACGATTCTATAACCTTCGCCCCAAATATCATTTTCCAGGTCTCTCAGTAATTCTCGCCAGCATTCATTTTTTGAATCTTTTATCAATTTTTTCAGTTCTATCTTTGATGTCTTGTATTTGTCTTCTACCTCCTCGATGCTTCTGTTGTTGATATTTCTATTTGCCCTCATTCTAGTCACTTGTCTTC
>OU896708.1:28858439-28880239 GCA_918026855.4 Phaedon cochleariae
GTTAATCCTAGTGAAGTAGGAGCCGAGGTGAAAGACATCAAAAAGACAAAAAATGGGAACATTCTCCTAACGGTGAGCAACGGATTCAAGAAAGCGGAAGCACTCAAAAAAAAGATCGAAGAAAAGGTCCCCGTGGCGACAACATCCCACCTCGTCAACAAAACAGTGATCCATATAAAAGATCTAGACGATGTTTCGACGGAAGAAGATATCAGGGAAGCCATCACTGAAGCAATCGCTGTTGAACGAGAGCGCTTTGAAGTGAGAGCCCTGAGGCCTGCATACGGACAGAGACAAAACGTGACCATTGTCATGCTGAAACCTGACGCCGAAAAACTATTACAGCTGGGACGCATCAAGATAGGATGGGTGGTATGCAGAATGAGCGAGAGGAAAAAAGAATTAAAATGCTATAGATGTTGGCATTATGGTCATACAAAGGCTAACTGCACAGGTCCAGATAGGGAACACAACTGTCTTAAATGCAGCAAGGAGGGACATAAAGCAACAGACTGCCAGGGTATATCCTTTTGCGTCCATTGCCAACAAGAAGGTCACCAATCTGGGAGCAGAAAATGTCAACAGTCCAATTTCAAAGGGAGAGAAGGGGGAGGAACCGCAGCAATAAACCACTAAGAATGTACATCATCCAGATAAATACTAATAGAAGCAGAGCTGCACACGACATGGTCTTGGCAACAGCAAAAGAGATAGGAGCTGGAATAATTGCTTTGTGCGAACCAAACAGAAATGCTATCAGCCATAGAAAAGACTGGATATTTGACGAAGATGTGGATACAGCCATAAAGATTATTGACCCGCAGATAACAATAAAAAGGCAGGGTAGAGGCTCAGGCTTCTCTTTTGTGGCAACTGCAGACTTCACAATCTACAATTGCTACGCATCTCCAAATAGAGATATAGAAGAACTGGAAAGAACTCTAGTGGAGATCGGACATGAAATAAGGGTTGCAAAAGAGAAATCAGTTGTGATCGGGGACTTCAATGCCAAATCCATCCAATGGGGCATGACGCACACAGATCGGAGAGGACAGTTACTCACAGAGTGGGTGGCACAGCATGATCTCATCATTGTTAACGAAGGAAACAGACCGACTTTTCGAAGAAGAGACTATACATCGATACTAGACCTGACGATCGCGACAGAGAATATGAGAAACAACATTTTGAACTGGGAAGTGAGTGACAGAGAAACGCTCAGCGACCATAATTATATTATATTCGAGGTGAAGATGACGAAGCAGATCTGCAAGCAAACGACTCAGAGCAATCAAGGATGGAACATGAGGAAGATAAACACCCACAGGTTGAAAACCTCTCTAGAAGAAATAGTAGTGGACGAGAGTACAACGACACATGAAGGCTTCTCAGCCACACTCACAAAAATTTGCGAAGATACCATGCCGAAGAGAAAAAAGCATAAAAACCGCCAACCAGTTTACTGGTGGAACGAGGAAATATCCGAACTCCGGAAACAATGCATTCAGAAAAGAAGAATATACACAAGGAATATGAAGAGAAATCAACCAGCACAAAACCAGATCATGTGGGAAGAATACAGGGAATGTAAAACACTGCTGAAAAATAGTATAAGAAAAGCGAAAAGAATCTGTTGGAAGAATATCTGCGATGATATAGACCGCGATATATGGGGAGACGGCTACCAAATAGTCATGAAGAGGCTAATTGGTTACCCTCCGAGACAACAACTTGAAATGAACAAACTTGAAGAAATAGCGGACCATCTATTTCCGGCACACAAACCAGTAGTATTCGACCGAGATTCAGACGCAGAATTCACAGAATTTACAATTGATGAACTTTTGACCGCTCAGTCAAAACTGAAAAACAACAAAGCACCTGGCCCAGGAAACATTCCACCCGAAATAGCCAAACATGTAGCCACCAACAAAACGGAATATGTACTAGCTGTTTACAATAATCTGGCAACCAGAGGAACCTTCCCAAAGGAATGGAAGAGAGCAAAACTGATACTGTTGAGAAAAGGCGACAAGCCACTAGACAGCCCGGGGTCTTATAGACCAATCTGTCTATTGGATGTAGAAGGCAAGCTGTATGAACACCTCATCCTTTTAAGACTAAACAGCGAACTGACACGAACAGGAGGCTTGTCAAATAAGCAGTACGGTTTCAGGAAAGGAAGGCAGACGGTAGATGCCATCGGGGAAGTAGTCAAAATGGCAAGAGAAGCTGAGGCATTCTCTCATCAACACAGGCGCCTATGTGCAGTCATAACGCTTGATGTAAGGAACGCATTCAACAGTGCAAAGTGGCAAATCATTCTTGAAGAACTGAGGAAGAAAGAAATCGATGAGAGCCTCATCAATATCATTGCGACATACCTATCCGAGCGGGAAATTACTCTAGAGACTGAAGGAAACTCCAAACAAAAACGAATAACCAGTGGCGTTCCGCAAGGTTCGGTTCTGGGTCCGACCCTGTGGAACGTGATGTATGATGACCTGCTAGAAGTGGAGCAACCAGAAGGAGTGACCCTCATTGGCTTCGCGGACGATATCGCCATGGTGATAATCGCCCAGACTGAGGATATTCTAATGTGTAACGCTAACACAGCGCTACAAAAGGTCGCAAACTGGCTCGAAGGAAGGCAACTCCAGTTAGCACCTGAAAAAACCGAAGCAGTCCTCTTGACCACTAAAAGGAAATTAGCCCCTATACAATTCAACGTCCTTGGAACCACGATAAACATCAGTAATGCCATAAAATACTTGGGCGTTTGGCTAGACACAAAGCTCACCTTTGCAGAGCACACAAAGAAAGTATCTGAAAAAGCAGAGAAGTCTATGGCAGCTTTATCAAATATCATGCCGAACATAGGAGGACCTAAATCCTCAAAAAGGAAAGTGTTGGCAAGCGTGCTACATAGTCAACTCCTTCATGCGGCACCTATCTGGCACGCCGTAACGCGAAATAAAAAACTACTGGCGAAATTCATAAGACTTCAGAGACTAATGTGCATCAGAGTTTGCAGTGGATACCGGACAATATCAGCCGAGGGAGCAGGAGTTATAGCTGGAATACCACCAATAAAACTACTCATAAGAGAGAGATCAGAAACCTATAGAGGGGTACAGAAAGAGGAGGCCAAAGCGGGCACCATGGTCTCATGGCAGGAGAAGTGGAATAGAGACACATATGGACGCTGGACCTACAGATTGATTCCACAAATTGAAACATGGATAAACAGACCATACGGGGAAGTAGACTATTATCTAACCCAAGCACTTTCGGGGCATGGCTGCTTCCGTAAATATCTCTTCGACCGTAGCAGGGCAGAAGATGATAAATGTACCTACTGTGGAGAGGTAGATGACGTAGAGCATACCCTATTTACATGCATCAGGTGGGAACAGGATAGAAACAGATATACCTTATCAACAGGAATGGACTTCAATCCAGAAAGGATGATGGAAAGCCTAATCGCATCTGAAAAAACATGGAAAGAAGCTTACAGACTGATAAGAAGCATAGTAGAAACCAAAGAGTCAGAAAGTAGGAGATAAAAGACCACTCTCACATTGAAGGAATGCTAACGCGGTACCAATGTGAAGAGTAAGATGAGAGGAGGAGGGGTTTTAGCCGGTAGGAATCCGGCACTACCTCTCGTGGGTGTCTTATGCAAGATTTCCCCTCCTCCTTGAAAGAAAAAAAAAAAAAAAAAAAAAAAAAAAAAAAAAAAAAAAGATAGATGGATAGATAGATAGATAGATAGATAGATAGATAGATAGATAGATAGATAGATATATAGATAGATAGATAGATAGATAGATAGATAGATAGATAGATAGATAGATAGATAGATAGATAGATAGATAGATAGATAGATAGATAGATAGATAGATAGATAGATAGATAGATAGATAGATAGATAGATAGATAGATAGATAGATAGATAGATAGATAGATAGATAGATAGATAGATAGATAGATAGATAGATAGATAGATAGATAGATAGATAGATAGATAGATAGATAGATAGATAGATAGATAGATAGATAGATAGATAGATAGATAGATAGATAGATAGATAGATAGATAGATAGATAGATAGATAGATAGATAGATAGATAGATAGATAGATAGATAGATAGATAGATAGATAGATAGATAGATCCCCTTCGAGGAGTCGTCACCTTGAAGTGGTGAGGGGGCTTAAGTTACTGCAATGATGACCAGAGCTATGCCGGCGGGGATTCTGAATCCCTGGCAGGGCCACCCAAGCCGGACAGGTCTGGGCAGAGCAGTACAAACTAAGAACGACTCTAGAGGAGTGAACCTCGAAAAAAAATCCGAAATTCCACGGTGGAAGCAATCGTGCCTACGGAATGCATGGCTCTTTCGGCAAAGAGTCGCAAACGATGCCCTCCGAACACCTGGTCGAATTCGGATGCTATATAGACCTTGCCGTAGCATGGGAGCACTGCTGCGGTCGACTTACTAATCTTCCCTACTCGTGGGACGTAGATGGAGAATAAAATAAATGATAGTTTGAATACTAAAAACTCAAATGATAATGTACCGACAGAGAAGCAAGTGTCTCTGCCGGCACCTACCCAAGATGAAAGGGTCGCGGTAACTGGAAACTTGTTCGCTAGAAGAGACTTGCTGATGAGGACTCCTCCTAGAGCGAGGACTCACTCATTGCCAGAAAAGACGAGCAAACGCAAGAAAATGGATCACCCCAAAAATTCTGAGGAGAGACAGGAAGGGCGGCCAAACATCCAAGACACCTTCAAGAGTATTATGGAGCAGATATGTAGGCAAATCGAGCAGCTAGATGGAGTAGTACAAGAAATGTACAAACCGAAGAAGGAACTCACTGATATATCCGGAAAACTGACCCTACAACTGGAAAAACTTCAGAGAACTGAGATGCAGGACTGGCTAGATGAAGTTATCCTGGATTCAGAAGGCCGAGAAAAAGAGATGGAGTGGAGGAACAAAATGTCTAGGCTTCAGGCTCATATAAAGCACTTGGAAGAGAAACATGAAAAAGAGATGGCAAACCTCCAAAGCAATCAAGCCCAGTGCGATAGTTGTAAGGAAGAGAAGCGAAAACAGCAGAGAAGACAAATACTATCTACAGGTGAGAGCTACGAAGGCTTCAAACTCGTAACTGAAGAGGACTGGCGGGACGAAATTTTCCCCAGAATTCGTACTCAGCAGGGAAACATCTGGGAGATTGCTGACGAGTACGCATGGCTACTTCCATGTTCTATGGATCTATGCACCAACTTCAAGGCAGTTGGAGAGGTTATAGATAGGCTCGGAGGAAAAGAAGGCCTCATGAAGCAGAACAGAAGGAAAGGGGAAGTTGCAATGATGGTACACTCGCTGGGTTTTCCCGACGAAGAAGGGAACCTCACTCACAGAGCCAGGCTGATTCTTTACCCTATCATCTCGAATGGAGGTGCTAACGAAGAAGCTGATGATGAGTATATCCTGAGAAGTATGGAATCTGCTAAGGAAACCATGATGAGACAGAAGAAAACCAAGTTAGTTATTCCAGAAATTGAGGGAATAACAGGACTTATAATAAACAGGGTACTGGAATTCGTTTTCTTCAATTCTGGCATAGAGGTGGTCATCCTGAAGAATGAAAGGGAGCAATCCCTCCAGAAGAAACATGGGAGTACTCGCATGGCAAATGTAGGCACAGATATCAGGCAGAGAAAGAAGAAACAGGATGCATTACTAGTGAAGTTACCCAACGTCAGCTTTGCAGACCTTCTGAAGACGGTGAAAGATAAAGTGAATCCCAGTGACATCGGCGTAGACATCCGAGATTTGAAAAAAACTAAGAGTGGGGAGCTCCTGCTCACAGTGCATAAGGGAGAAGGAAAACTCAAAGCTCTCAGGGAGATAATACAAGAAAAAGTACCTGAAGTTTCGACTTCACTCTTGATAAGTAGGAAAATCTTACATATCAAAGACATGGACGAGATTACGACCATACAGGATATTGAAGAAGCCATTGTTGATTCTATATCTGCGGATTCACGGCAAAACATTGAAGTGAGAGCGCTCAGACCTACCATGGCCAATAAACAAAACGCCACGATTGTGTTGTCAGAATCTGATGCAGAAAAACTGATGAACCTGGGAAAAATCAAGATCGGCTGGTCAATGTGTAGAATATTGGAGAGAAAGAGGGAAGAGAAATGTTATAGATGCTGGCAATATGGTCATGTCAAAGCGCAGTGTAAGGGACCAGACAGAGAGTCTCTGTGTTTGAAATGTGCTCAGCGAGGGCACCGCGCAGCGGACTGCAAGAACAACCCTTACTGCATTCATTGCGAAGGGGAAGGCCATCAGTCTGGAAGTCCAAGATGTCCGACGAATAGGGACAGGGGAAAGCAGGAGGCTTCCCAGCCAACTGGAAATATACTGATGCAGGATTAAATTTCTACAAATAAATACTTTCAGGCGGAAACCATGTCATGACCTAGCACTTGCTACAGCCATAGATATTGATGCTGCAGCGATTCTCATGAGTGAACCAAACAAGAATGCTATCAAGAACAGGAAGGATTGGATAAGTGATGATCATCTCAATACGGCAATTAAAATTACAAGCCAACTCACTGTGAAGAAATTCGGAAAAGGGTACAGCTTCTCATATATAGCGACAACCGATTTCACTTTGTACAACTGCTACGCTTCACCGAACGAAGGAATAGATGACCTCGAGAGCATACTCTGGGAAATCGGAAACCTGATCAGAGACAATAATGAGAAAGCGGTGATTGTTGGAGATTTCAATGCGAAGTCCCCCCAGTGGGGAATGGACCATACTGACAGAAGAGGTCAGTTAGTCACAGAATGGATGGCACAAAACGATTTGGTGATAGTGAACGAAGGAAATAAACCAACTTTCCACAGAAGGGATTACTCCTCTATTCTCGACCTGACAATTGCAACTGCTGATATGAAGAAGCGTATCAAGAACTGGAATGTCAGCGAACTTGAATCCCTGAGTGACCATAATTACATTGTGTTCGACATTCTAGATGAAGTAAAAGTGCAACATCAAGGAATTGAGAAAATAAACGGCTGGCAAGTTAGAAAACTTGACAAAGAGAAACTGTTTCAAGTTACGAAGGAAGATGTGATCGGAATACCGGATCCATCCCCGAAAGATTTCACACAGGTACTCAATCGGATATGCAACCAGACGATGCCAAGGAAGCGCAAAACACCAAAGAGGCAACCTGTTTACTGGTGGAATGACGAGATCACTCAAGCTCGGAAGGAATGTATGCGAAAGAGACGACTGTTTACAAGATCAGCAAGAAGAGACCACCTAGATGAAAGCCAAAGACTCTGGAATGAGTTTAAGGAGTGCAAAAAAGCTCTCCAAAACGAAATCAAGAAATCCAAGCGGAATTGCTGGAAAACTATCTGTGATAATTTAGACTGTGATATTTGGGGGGATGGCTACAAAATCGTCATGAAGAGTCTGATTGGCTATCCTCCCAAACTTCAAATGCCCATGCAAACTGTGGAAGAAGTGGTAGACCACCTCTTCCCAGTTCATTGTGAAGTGATATTTGACTGTGATAGAACTGTGATATTTTCTAATTTTAGTAAGGAGGAATTACGTATAGCGTGTGATAAGATGAAAGAGAAAAAGGCTCCTGGTCCTGGCAATATACCAGCAGAAGTGATTAAAGCTATGGCATCGAATAACCCAGAGTTTGTACTAGCCGTATACAATGGTTTAGCTAGCCAAGCAGATTTTCCCACGGAATGGAAACGGGCCAGGTTACTGCTCCTGAGGAAATCCGACAAGCCCATCCAAAACCCATCAGCCCACAGACCTATTTGCCTTCTAGACGTAGAAGGAAAACTCTACGAGCAACTGATTCTTCTCAGGCTGAAGGGAGAAATATCTCGCACAGGTGGTCTATCGACAAGACAGTTTGGCTTCATAGAGGGAAAACAGACTGTGGATGCCATAGAAGAAGTTTTAAGGATAGCGAGAAGTGCAGGTCAAGAATTCTCTTGGGCTCACAGAAGGATATGCGCAATGATAACATTGGACATCAGGAACGCATTCAATAGTGCAAGCTGGCAGGAAATTCTCAAAGAATGTAGAAGGAGAGGGATAGATGAGAGCCTCACCAGCCTGATTAGATCCTACCTATCAGATAGGCATATCCTATTAGAGGCGGAGAATGACACAAAGATGAGGAAGATCAACAGTGGGGTACCACAAGGGTCGGTCCTGGGACCAACGTTATGGAACCTTCTTTATGATGGACTTCTGAATAGTGAACAACCAGCAGGAGTAACTCTAATTGGATTTGCAGACGACATTGCTGTAGTAGTGGTTGCCAAAGGCGAAGAGAGTCTGATGAATGTTGCAAATATCGCACTGCAACGAATATCCAACTGGTTGGAACATAAGAAACTCGAACTCGCTCCCGAGAAAACAGAAGCGATACTACTCACAGCAAAGAGAAAACTGGATCCTATTCATTTCGAAGTGCAAGGTGTAACGATAACACCAAAAAAATCATTGAAATACTTAGGAGTTTGGATTGATACAAAACTCACTTTCGCCGAGCATATAAATAGAGTTTCTCAAAAAGTGGAAAAGACAGTAGCAGCACTGTCTGGACTCCTGCCAAACATCAGAGGACCAAGGGCATCCAAGAGAAGAGTATTACTGAGCGTGGCTCACTCTCAGATATTGTATGCTGCACCAGCGTGGCACTCAGTGACCTGCAATCAGAAACTAGTGGCGAAACTTACCAGTATCCAGCGCAAAATGTGTATCAGAATATGCTCAGCATATAGAACGATATCATCAGAGGGAGCAGAGGCTATAGCTGGGGTACCTCCGATAGATCTACTGATCATGGAAAGAAGAGAGAAGTACAGCGGAATAAGTAAAGCACTAGCAAGGAATAACCTGATGACACGATGGCAGAGGAAGTGGGATGATGGGAAATACGGCAGATGGACACACAGACTCATACCCAATTTAAATGAATGGGTTAATAGGTCATACGGAGAAGCTCTTTCTGGGCATGGAAGTTTCAGGAAATATCTGTATGGTCGTATGAGGGCAGACTCGGAGGAATGCTTGTACTGCGGGGATCAGGATGATGCTGAACACACGCTGTTCATATGTAACAGATGGGAAAGAAAACGGCAAGAATACCTGAGAGAAACTGGAACTACCTTCGAGGAAGAAAGCATGAGAGAATCTTTGCTTTCAGGCGAAAGAGGATGGAATCAGGTATATAAACTTGTTAGACATATCATCGAGACTAAAGAAAAGGAAGAAAGAGCTAGAATTTGATGGAGAATACTGAGATGATGTAATGCCAGCACTCCCACTGAAGTAATGCGGAAGCGGTTCCAGTGGGAGGAGCAAGAGGAGGAGGAGAGGTTTTAGTCGGTAAGAATCCGACACTCCCGAAACCGGGGTCTTATGTAAGATTTCCTCTCCTCCTCGCAAAAAAAAAAAAAAAAAAAAAAAAAAAACAAAAAAAAAAAAAAAAAAAAAAAAAAAAGATAGATAGATAGATAGATAGATAGATAGATAGATAGATAGATAGATAGATAGATAGATACATCGACTGATGTCGATTAGAGTGAGCAGTGCATATAGGACGGTATCAGCGGAAGCAGTAGCAGTAATTGCTGGAATCCCACCTATAGACTTGCAATTCAAAGGAAGGCATGAGGCATATAATAGAATAGAAAAGAGACATGTCACAGCCAATTTGATCACCAGATGGCAAAACAAGTGGGATAATGGGACATACGGGCGCTGGACTCATCGACTGATTCCTGATATTGAAAGGTGGGTCAACAGACCTTACGGAGAAGTGGACTATTTCTTGACTCAAGCACTCTCGGGACACGGATGCTTCAAGAAATATCTATTCGATCGAAGAAGAGCAGAATCCAGTGAATGTATATATTGCGGAGAAAACGATGATGCAGACCATACGCTTTTTGTATGTCACAAATGGGAAGAAGTGAGAACAGATTACCAGAGGCGATCTGGAAGGACTTTCGATGCAATCAATATGATGAATAGTTTGGTGGAGTCAGAGGAGTCATGGAAAGATGCATACGCTGTCGTCCGGCATATTATAGGCGATAAAGAAAGAGATAGCCGAATTTGAAATAGACTGCCCTCACACTGAAGTAATGCGAGAGCGGATACCAGTGTGAGGAGCAATGAGGAAGAGGAGGGGTTTTAGTCGGTAGGAATCCGACACTACCATACTGGGTGTCTTATGCAAGATTTCCCCTCCTCTTCGCCACAAAAAAAAAAAAAAAAAAAAAAAAAAAAAAAGATAGATAGATAGATAGATAGATAGATAGATAGATAGATAGATAGATAGATAGATAGATAGATAGATAGATAGATAGATAGATAGATAGATAGATAGATAGATAGATAGATAGATAGATAGATAGATAGATAGATAGATAGATAGATTAATAGATAGATAGATAGATAGATAGATAGATAGATAGATAGATAGATAGATAGATAGATAGATAGATAGATAGATAGATAGATAGATAGATAGATAGATAGATAGATAGATAGATAGATAGATAGATAGATAGATCCCCACCGATGGTTTCTCCACCTTATCGTGGTGGTGGGGTTTGCGTGCTCTGATGATCCTGAGAGCCAAGTCGGTGGTAGCGTAGCTACCAGCAGGGTCTCCCATGCCGAACGGGTCAAAGGTGAAGAGCCAGACAAAGAGAGAAACCAGCTGGCATAAATATGGATATGGACACGAATAAGGATAAGGAAATTACGGAGCAGGGTGTCGGATACCCAGTTCTGGTCGGAAACGAAGGTGGTAAAGCAGGCCTCGACCGATCATCAACCAGCGACTGCGGAAGGACTTCAGCGGGCAACCAGGTTGAAGCCCTTTTAGATGCTACTGGAACCGAAAATGTGAATGTTGAAAGCGAAGATATATCGACATCCACTTCGGAATCAATGATATTTACCCCGAAATCTAGCTTGAGTAGATCCCCTATAGGCAGACTAAGAACAAATTCGAAAGGTGGTGCTGAACAAAAAACTGACACCACGAACTGGGAAATTGATAAAGTGGAGGGAGATACCAGAGCATGGACGCAAGTAAGCAAGCGCAAGAGAGGAAACCTGTCACCGGATTTCACGAGCGACGAAATGTTAACGGAGGGAAATGCCTTCAGGAAGACTCTGGGTTTGATGCTGAAACAAGTTAAACTACTGGACAAATTAGTGGACGACTGCTACAAGCCAAAAAAGGAGCTAACAGAGATCAGTAATAAACTGAAGTTTTACGCGGAAAAGATGCAGAAAGAAGGTCAAAAGAGATGGTTAGACAAAGCTGTTGGCGGTCAAGATCTAGAGCAGGTATTACGATCAGAAAACCAAGAACTGCGCAAACAAGTAGAGAACCTCTGGACAGACGATCTGAATAAAGAACACCGAATCGAGACAACTTCGATGGGAACGCAGGCGGATCCAGGAGACATTGATAAGGAATTGGAGAACATGAACAATAAGATAAATGAAAAAATTATGACAATACTGGATGCGGATAAGGATCTCGATCGCTTGAAGGAAATCATCGACGAAAACTGGCCAGACGATAGTTTCAAAGCAACGAGAAGAGAAATACTCAGATCTTACAACGTGGAACTAGAGGAAGACTCAGTAGTAGTCGTGGACTCGAATGTTAGAGGGGATGAAGGTTCTGTGGAAATACTGAAAAATCATTTTCCATATATAGTCCCGATCATACAGGAGGGTTTTCAGGAAGAAAGCATGGAATACGTGAGATTTCAGATTGAAATGAGGACTAGCCGGACCAAAGATGAGCAGCCACAGCGAAACAATACCACCTATATTTTACCCATAGAAAGTGATGTTGAGGACGTGGTGCCCATATATAAGCTATGCACACAGCTTAGAGACGAAGCGCAAAAACAACAGAAGAAAGAGCTGAAAGTTTTCACTATTGGAAAACTGACACTGACTTACCTTAGGAAATGTCTGGAGTATATCTTCCGAGACTATGATATAAAACTAACGATATATATGGAGGGCCAAGTCAATGCACCCAGAAGAAAATCGGGAATAGAGAGTCGAAAACGAACGAAGCCTATAGTAGAGAGGGAAAAAATAATAGTGAAGGCACCAGAAGGAAAGAGCTATGCAGAACTTCTAAGAATGGTGAAGAACTCGGTGAATCCGGAAGAAACAGGCTTGAAGATCAAGACAATCAAAAAAACCAACAAGGGAGATCTCTTTCTGGAAGTAATAGGTAGCAGACAAAAATCTACTGTCCTCAAACAGACTATCCAAGACAAAAACGAAAACACGGAAGTAATTATCAAAACAAATGAATCTACTATACACATAACGGATATTGATGCTAGTATAAATGAGGAAGAACTGAAAAAAGAGATTTCCGAATCGAATGGGATAATGGAAAATCAGGTGAGAATTATCTCTATGAGACCAACACAAAATGGTAACCAGAGCGCCATGGTCGCATTGAATAAAGATGTAGCTACACGAATCGTCGATAAAGGAAGGATAAAAATAGGTTGGATACTCTGCAGGGTACGAAAAAGAGTCAATTTTTTGAGATGCTTCAGATGTCATCTTTTTGGGCATAAAAGGGAAGAGTGTACGGGGGAAGATAGAACTGAGTTATGTCTGAAATGCACCAAACCTGGGCACAAGGTGAAGGAATGCCAAAATGCTCCATATTGTATAGCGTGTAATATAGAGGGGCATCGTTCTGACCAAACCAAGTGTCCACAATATAGAAAGCTGCTAAGAAACACAAACAGGAGGCCATCAACTACTGCAGGCAGTTCCTATGAATACAGTGATCAAAATATTGCAAACTAATTTAGGAAGGTCGAGGGTCGCACACGATCTAGCATACGCCACAGCGATCAGAAGAAATATTGATGTTTTGATAGTGGGTGAACCCAATAAGAAAATTGTAGAAAGCAATCAATGGATTAAAGACAAAAGAAGTGATGTAGCTATTCTGTTTGTGAATAAAAATATCGAGGTAGTCGACTCGCGCTCTGAAGAAGGCTATGTGAGGATCAAATTGAAAAATGTTCAGCTATATTGTTGCTATATTTCCCCAAATATTCGTATGGAAGAATTCCAAAGCAGTGTTGATGCAATTATGGAAGATATCTGTGAGAAGTCCGACGAGAAAATTATAGCTGGAGATATAAATGCAAAGTCTCTAGCATGGGGTTCTCCGCACAGTGACAAGAGGGGAGAGTATTTTTGCGAATGGATGGCTGCACTCAACCTGAATGTTCTAAATGACGGAGCTAAGCCAACTTTCATCAGAGGACAGTCCGAATCATACATTGACATAACGTGCTGTACACCCAAGATCCAGAAAGTGATAAGTAATTGGGAAGTTCTCGATGATGAGCCAGGAACTCACCACCAATATATATATTTTGAGATCAATAGTAGGAACAAGAAAGGCCAGCAGCTTGGAACCACGAAACCGATGTGTGATTGGGAAATCTTCAGGGAAATAATAACCTGGAGAATTGAAGGAGGGTTAGATGACATAGTAAGCCTTGAAAGCGCAACCAAACATGCATATCAAGATAGTTTGGACAGGAGAAGAACTAGAAAGTTACATACACCATACTGGTGGACGAGTGAAATAGCAGATAAGAGGATAGAATGCCTAAGGAGTAGAAGAGAAGCAACACGCGCAGCTAGACTACAGCCGGGAACTGAAAATGAAATTCACGAAAGGTACAAGAATACGAAGAAAGAGCTACAAAAACTGATTAATAAATCAAAACAACGACACTGGGATGATCTGTGTGATGAGTTAGACGCTGATATATGGGGAAAAGGTTATACAATTGCAACCAAGAAACTTGTGGGTTACACTCCTTTCAGCTTAGCTGTAGAAGTGAAGTTGAAAATAGCAGAGAAGCTTTTTCCAGGAAAAAATAAAAACTGGACAAAACTCACCGTTGAAGAGGAGATAGAGCCGTTCACACAGGAAGAATTGAAAAAAGTTCTTAAGAGGATGAAAACAGGAAAGGCACCTGGTCTCGATGGTATTCCAATGGTAGTGATCAAAATGCTTGAAGAAATCGCTCCAGAATTATTGCTTAGACTGCTAAATGGACTTCTGAATGAACAAAATTTTCCATGCAACTGGAAAAAAGCGAAATTGGTTTTGATTCCGAAAGGAAAACCGGAAGACATGAACTTCAGACCAATTTGTTTGTTGAACTCGTTTGGTAAACTGTACGAAGGACTCATAAGAGAGAGACTAGAAAAAGAATTGGAGGATACTGGAGGACTGTCGGAACATCAGTATGGTTTTCGAAAAGGAAGATCAACTATTCAAGCAGTAGAAGAAGTTGTACGCATTATCGAAGGAAGAAAAAACGATAAATGGGTTGCACTGATCACCCTTGATGTGAAAAACGCTTTTAACACAGCACCATGGAATAAAATATTGAGAAAACTACAGAAAAGGGGTGTAACAAGATACTTATTGAATCTAATCGACTCCTATTTGGAAAACAGGCATCTCTATATAGAAAAAGGAACAAGCATAAAAATAACAGCTGGAATCCCACAAGGATCAGTTCTAGGTCCCACCTTGTGGAACGTACTCTATGATGACGTTCTAGAGGAGATAATGCCCAAGGGAGTATACACACTTGCATATGCAGATGACTTAGCTATGGTTATCACAGCTAAAAATAAAGAAGACTTGAAATGGAAGGGGGATGAAGCTCTACAACAGATAAACAGCTGGATGCGGACAAATGAACTAGAACTAGCGCCTCATAAGTCAGAAGCACTCATACTCAAAGGGCAACGTGATAAAGAAGGTGTGATCTTCAAATGTGGAGAAGCTGAGATTCGACCAAAGAGAAGCATTGTGTACCTTGGCATCACGCTAGGAGAGAACTGTAGTTTTGGACAGCATATAAAGACAATGGTCGAGAAGGCCGAAAAGAAGGTAGTCGCTTTGACCAGAATAACTCCCAATATCAGAGGACCCGGGTCAAAGAAAAGAGAGATGCTATACTATGTTGTACAGTCAATTCTATTGTATGGAGCACCTATATGGCATGACTATATCAGAATGAAAAAGTATAGGCAAATGATGATAAAGGTGCAGCGGAAAATGCTCATAAGAGTGACGAGCGCATATCGCACAGTATCAGCGAAGGCAGTCCAAGTAATCGCAGGAATAATACCAATAGATTTACTAGTGGAAGAGAGATATAGATTGTACCACATAGAAGAAGAGAACACGACGCAAAGTAAAGCTCTTGAAAGGACGCGCACAATCGAGAAGTGGCAAGAAACGTGGAACGATACAGTGGAGGTGGCACAATGGACGAAACGGTTGATACCAAACCTAGCAGAGTGGGTGAAATGTACACACAGAAGAACAGACTATTACCTCACACAAGTTCTAACGGGGCATGGCTCGTTCGGAGTCTACACGAAGCGAATTGGAAAGACCGAAAGTGATAGCTGTATGTATTGCGATCATGCAGACACAGTAGAACACTCTCTCTTCGACTGTGAAAAGTGGCGAGTCGAAAGGACACAACTGAATCAAGGACTGGGAGAAACATTAACGACTGAGAATATGGTGCAAATGATGATTGAGAATGAAACAAATTGGAACATGATCACTTCTTTCATAAGGAGTTTGATGGAGAATAAAGGACTAGAAGAAAGAAGACTTCAACAGGCAGCGGCAAGACAACAGAGAGATTGAGAAATAACCAAGACATCAACCAACTTGACGTTATGCGACAAGCGGTTCCAAGTTGGTGTGGGAAGAACAGGGGTGGTTTTAGTGAGTATGCCAAAGAGGTGAACCTCACACAGTACTGAAGAAAAGGAAGAACAAGTACTTCAGTCAGTGCATAAAGCATTTCCACCCGACAAAAAAAAAAAAAAAAAAAGATAGATAGATAGATAGATAGATAGATAGATAGATAGATAGATAGATAGATAGATAGATAGATAGATAGATAGATAGATAGATAGATAGATAGATAGATAGATAGATAGATAGATAGATAGATAGATAGATAGATAGATAGATAGATAGATAGATAGATAGATAGATAGATAGATAGATAGATAGATAGATAGATAGATAGATAGATAGATAGATAGATAGATAGATAGATAGATAGATAGATAGATAGATAGATAGATAGATAGATAGATAGATAGATAGATAGATAGATAGATAGATAGATAGATAGATAGATAGATAGATAGATAGATAGATAGATAGATAGATAGATAGATAGATAGATAGATAGATAGATAGATAGATAGATAGATAGATAGATAGATAGATAGATAGATAGATAGATAGATAGATAGATAGATAGATAGATAGATAGATAGATAGATAGATAGATAGATAGATAGATAGATAGATAGATAGATAGATAGATAGATAGATAGATAGATAGATAGATAGATAGATAGATAGATAGATAGATAGATAGATAGATAGATAGATAGATAGATAGATAGATAGATAGATAGATAGATAGATAGATAGATAGATAGATAGATAGATAGATAGATAGATAGATAGATAGATAGATAGATAGATAGATAGATAGATAGATAGATAGATAGATAGATAGATAGATAGATAGATAGATAGATAGATAGATAGATAGATAGATAGATAGATAGATAGATAGATAGATAGATAGATAGATAGATAGATAGATAGATAGATAGATAGATAGATAGATAGATAGATAGATAGATAGATAGATAGATAGATAGATAGATAGATAGATAGATAGATAGATAGATAGATAGATAGATAGATAGATAGATAGATAGATAGATAGATAGATAGATAGATAGATAGATAGATAGATAGATAGATAGATAGATAGATAGATAGATAGATAGATAGATAGATAGATAGATAGATAGATAGATAGATAGATAGATAGATAGATAGATAGATAGATAGATAGATAGATAGATAGATAGATAGATAGATAGATAGATAGATAGGAAGATAGGAAGTAAGAAAGAATCTTAGAATCTTAGAAATGCGATCAAGAGAGCAAAAAGACAGAGCTGGAAAACTCTCTGCAACGACATCGACTGTGATATCTGGGGGGATGGCTATAAAATAGTCATGAAAAGGATTATCGGGTACCCCCCCAGACTGATGCTGACAATGGATACAGTGGAACTGGTGGTAGAGCACCTCTTTCCTGTCCACCAGCAAGTGGATTTCACGTGTGATATACATAACTGTGATATTAATAACTGTGATATAAACAACTGTGATATAGAAAATAGATTTTTAAACTTTACGATAGACGAACTCAAATTAGCTTGCGAGAAGCTAAAGAATAATAAAGCCCCTGGACCTGGATATATACCGCCAGAAATCATCAAATCAGTATCCATAGAGAGGCCAGAATATACCCTAGCGGTCTACAATGACTTAGCAGACGCTGCAAAGTTTCCGAAGGAATGGAAGCGCGCACGATTAGTGCTGTTGAGAAAAGGAGACAAACCACTAGACAACCCTTCATCGTTTAGGCCGATATGTCTACTAGACGTCGAAGGAAAACTATACGAACACCTTATCCTCATCAGGCTCAAGCAGGAACTACAAAGAACGGGAGACTTATCACAGATGCAATTCGGCTTCAGGGAAGGCCGTCAAACAGTAGATGCCATCAGGGTAGTGCAAGAATTAGCCAGGGAAGCTGCAGCTTATTCAGCATCGCATCGAAGAATCTGCGCAGCAATAACCTTAGATGTGAAAAATGCTTTTAATAGTGCGTCGTGGCAACTCATTCTTGAAAAACTTGAGAAGAGGGGAATCTCCAAAAGGCTGATCAGGATCATCGCCTCATACCTATCAGAGAGAGAAATTATACTAGAGGCAGAAGGCACCACAAAAACAGTAGAAATAAGCAGCGGCGTTCCACAAGGGTCAGTTTTAGGCCCAACTCTATGGAATATCATGTATGATGATCTACTAGATATGGAACAACCTTTAGGTGTTACCCTGATTGGCTTTGCGGATGATGTAATTATGGTAGTGACTGCAAAAACTGAAGACTGTTTGATGAACAGTGCGAATGCGGCCCTTCAACGCGTGACAAATTGGATGCAGAGGAATAAACTCGCATTAGCTCCGCAAAAAACTGAAGCAGTGCTCCTCACCACTAAGAGGAAAATAGCTCCAATTCATTTCAACGTCCAAGGAAACATTGTTGAGCCGAGCAAGGCAATTAAATATCTGGGAGTCTGGCTAGATACGAAGATGACTTTTGCCGAACACGTCAATAAAACGATCGAGAAAGCTGAAAAGACTGTAACGGCATTGAGTTGTCTAATGCCGAATGTCGGAGGACCCGGAGCGTCGAAAAGAAAGATTCTTGCAAGCGTCGTACACTCGCAGTTACTGTATGCGGCCCCAGTGTGGTACACAGTAACAAACAATAAAAAGCTGACACAGAGGCTAAACAGGGTTCAGAGGCAAATGTGCATAAGAGTCTGTAGTGCATATAGAACAATCTCAGCTGATGCAGCTGGGGTTATTTCTGGCATTCCACCCATAGAATTGCAAATACAAGAGAGACACGAGAAATATAATGGAGTATCAAAGAGTAACGCTAGAGAAACCCTGATGCTGCGATGGCAAGAAAAGTGGAACCAGGGAACATACGGACGCTGGACGAATTATCTCATACCAAATATCCAAGAATGGCTAGACAGACCATATGGAGAGGTCGACTATTTCCTCACCCAGGCGCTGTCTGGACATGGATGCTTTAAGAAATATCTCTACGAACGACATAGAGCTGAATCGAGTGAGTGCACATATTGTTCTGAAGAAGACGATGCAAATCACACACTGTACCACTGCCCCCGATGGAACGAAATGAGACTTGAATATGAACAAAATTTGAACAGGCCATTTGATGCAACAAATATGATGGAAACCTTGACGGAATCAGAAGATACCTGGAACTACACGAACAAAGTGATCAGACTTATTATAGAGACGAAAGAAAGAGAAGGTCGTAACTAACCAGCCAACTTATTACACTGAAGAAATGCGAAAGCGGTTACCGGTGTAATGAGTGCGGAGAATGTGGGAGGGGTTTTAGTCGGTAGGAATCCGGCACAACGTCTCATGCAAGATTTCCCCTCCCACAAAAAAAAAAAAAAAAAAAAAAAAAAAAAAAGATAGATAGATAGATAGATAGATAGATAGATAGATAGATAGATAGATAGATAGATAGATAGATAGATAGATAGATAGATAGATAGATAGATAGATAGATAGATAGATAGATAGATAGATAGATAGATAGATAGATAGATAGATAGATAGATAGATAGATAGATAGATAGATAGATAGATAGATAGATAGATAGATAGATAGATAGATAGATAACAAGGGGAAGCTTTCGTGACTGTTCTATAATAATATTCTTGGAAATATTAGTGGGATGCAGTCTGGACCAATGGATTAATTAAATTTCTTCGTTATTTGTCGAGCTTTCGAAAATTTTTATTTTCTTTATCAAGACTAACTGAAAACATCGAATGGAACAATATATAAATGTACATCAATTGAAATTGGTATACTTACAAACATGAAATTCTATATAAAATTAGCACAAAAAGGAAACATAGGTGTATAAATAAAATGAAATGATTTGACAAAAAAATGTCATAGATGATGGTTGACTCATTTGAAGATGTTGAATACAGAGTGAGATAAATACTGATATATATAAAAATACTGATATATAAAAAATGTTTGTAGATTATATATAAAACATGAATCATTCAAGGAGGACGAGTTGATTTATTATCTTTTTGTTTCTTTAGAAGGAATGTATAAATGGTACTAAGATCGTTGATGTCTGTTCTTTTGTTCATCGTTTTATCATTTTCATTAATATGTACCATTTCAAGAAAGAGGCGTTTGTTGAGATGTTTTTCATAATCCAGAATTTTGGCATTATCATAATTCATTATATGATCTTCATCTATAACATGTTCAGCAAGGCTACATGATTTTAAATTTCTTCTACAATCACTTTTATGTGAAGTGATTCTGTCTTTTAACATTCTACAAGTTTGACCAATATAAACTAGATTACAATTATTGCAGGGAATTTCATAAATAATATTCGATCTATTTTTGACTGGTACAGGAGTTTTCAATTTGGTATGAAGATGAAATATTGTTTTCAAATTTGTTTTAGCGAATTTAATATTTGTTTCATTTTTAAAGAGACTGATTGATTTGGGAGTTAGATCAATTATGTGTGGTAAAGATTTGAATATTGAAATTTGATTATTTCTTGGTAGGGGAACGTCAACATTAAATGAACTGAAAATAACTTTATTAACTAATGATTTTGGATACGAATTTTCGATAAGGATTTTTCTTAATTCTACTAGACATTCATTTCTCAAAGTTACGTGGGTGACTTTTTCTACTCTATTTTTGAGGTTACGTATTAAGTTAATTTTCATTTTCATTGGATGATGTGAATGGTAATTAATAAAACGATTACTATTGATTGGTTTCCTGTACCATCTAGTTATAATTATATTATTTTCAACAGCTTTAACACTAATATTCAATTCACTGTTGAAAAAGAAATTGATCAATCAGTTCCTTTTCTAGATATGAAATTGATTAGAACGAACAATAATATAATTATAACTAGATGGTACAGGAAACCAATCAATAGTAATCGTTTTATTAATTACCATTCACATCATCCAATGAAAATGAAAATTAACTTAATACGTAACCTCAAAAATAGAGTAGAAAAAGTCACCCACGTAACTTTGAGAAATGAATGTCTAGTAGAATTAAGAAACATCCTTATCGAAAATTCGTATCCAAAATCATTAGTTAATAAAATTATTTTCAGTTCATTTAATGTTGACGTTCCCCTACCAAGAAATAATCAAATTTCAATATTCAAATCTTTACCACACATAATTGATCTAACTCCCAAATTAATCAGTCTCTTTAAAAATGAAACAAATATTAAATTCGCTAAAACAAATTTGAAAACAATATTTCATCTTCATACCAAATTGAAAACTCCTGTACCAGTCAAAAATAGATCGAATATTATTTATGAAATTCCCTGCAATAATTGTAATCTAGTTTATATTGGTCAAACTTGTAGAATGTTAAAAGACAGAATCACTTCACATAAAAGTGATTGTAGAAGAAATTTAAAATCATGTAGCCTTGCTGAACATGTTATAGATGAAGATCATATAATGAATTATGAAAATGCCAAAATTCTGGATTATGAAAAACATCTCAACAAACGCCTCTTTCTTGAAATGGTACATATTAATGAAAATGATAAAACGATGAACAAAAGAACAGACATCAACGATCTTAGTACCATTTATACATTCCTTCTAAAGAAACAAAAAGATAATAAATCAACTCGTCCTCCTTGAATGATTCATGTTTTATATATAATCTACAAACATTTTTTATATATCAGTATTTTTATATATATCAGTATTTATCTCACTCTGTATTCAACATCTTCAAATGAGTCAACCATCATCTATGACATTTTTTTGTCAAATCATTTCATTTTATTTATACACCTATGTTTCCTTTTTGTGCTAATTTTATATAGAAT
>OU896708.1:28880739-28905739 GCA_918026855.4 Phaedon cochleariae
ACACATATTTCGGACGAGGATTATCGAAGAGCTGAGCATGTTTGGAATTTATTCCAATGTAAATCACTCGGTGATTACTCCGACCTTTATTTAAAATCAGATGTTTTATTATTATGTGATGTTTTCGAGAACTTCCGGAATGTTTGTTTGAAAACGTACAAGTTAGATCCGTGCCAATACTTCACTGCACCCGGTTTATCGTGGGATGCTATGTTGAGGTACACAAAAATCGAATTGGAATTGTTAACCGACATCGATATGATTCATTTTTTCAAAAAAGGTATAAGAGGCGGGATTAGTCAATGTAGTCTGAGGAGTCATGTTGCGAATAATAAGTTCATTCCAAACTTCAATCCAAATGAACCATCAACATTTATCATGTATTTAGATGCAACTAACTTGTACGGTCATAGTATGTCACAGCCGCTACCAACATCCGATTTCAGGTGGTTGACCAACCAAGAAATTATAGAGTTAGATGTCATGAGCGTTGAAAACGATAGCCCATATGGGTATGTCCTTGAAGTTGATGTGTACTATCCTGAAGAATTACATGATGCACACTCAGATCTACCCTTCCTCGTGGAATCCATTGCTCCACCCGGATCGAAATCTAAGCTGAAAAAACTGATTCCTAATTTGTCGAATAAAATTAAATATATTGTTCATTACAGAAATCTCAAACAGGCTATGGAAAACGGTTTGACCTTGATAAAAACACATAGAGTTCTCAAATTTAAGCAATCCCCGTGGTTAAAAAAGTATGTTGACCTCAATACAGAAATGCGTAATAAGAGTACAAATAAAGCTGATAAAAGTTTATACAAGAATATGGTCAACTCAGTTTATGGCAAAACCATGGAGAATGTTGATAAAAGAAGCGATATCAAACTTGTGACTCATTGGGAAAGTATCACAAAGAGGAAGGGTGCTAATGCATTGATAGCACTCCCCAATTATAAAACCTGTAAAGTATTCCATGAAAATTTCGTAGCAATCCATATGGGAAAAGTTAAAGTGCATTATGATAAACCGCTGTATTTAGGTTTCAGCATATTAGATGTGTCAAAAGTCGTTATATATAACTTTCTGTATGAATGCATTAAGAAACATTTCTCTGGTAAATCGTGGCTATTGTATACTGATACGGATTCTTTGATATTGAAAATAGAAACAGAAAATTTTTATAATTTCATGAAGGAGAATATAAGGTATTTCGACACATCTAATTACCCCGTAGATAACAAATTCAATATTCCAATAACGAAATCAGTAGTGGGAAATATGAAGGACGAATTTCCAAATGATCCTATTGTGAGCTTCTATGGGACGGGTGCCAAAGCGTATTACGTTCAATCTTCGAATTCCGAATTGAAAAAAGCGAAGGGTGTTTCAAGGCCAGTTGTTAGAAGTGAATTATCGATGGATGATTATAAGAAAATCGTAGAAAATGGTGGCTTAATATTCAGAAAAATGAATACTTTTCGTAGCGATCGGCACGATATTTATACTGAAATGAAAAACAAAGTCGCCCTTTCATACCATGACGATAAACGGTTTATCATACCTAATACTGTTAAAACTTTACCTTGGGGGCACAATGATATCGAATTTTATCAAACGAGTCCTGAACGTAATATGCTTTGGGTACAACAAGCAATATCTGCTACAATGCAAACAGCTGAGAAATCAAATTCTAGCGATAATTTAGATGACCTGATAAAAATGTTGATGGAACACTCAGAGCCTCGATAATAATAATAATAATGCGAACTCTGTACCCAACCTCATACGCTTATATTCATATTTATTGTTTAATCTAGTCTCCATATGATGTGATACGAGTTCTGTACACTCTTTATCTAGTCTACATATTATATTATTTATATATATTATATACACGTATTTTTGAATAAATTATTCCTTAGATTATTTGAGATGTGTTTTATTCATATTATAACGTATATTAGCCAGCTGATGCCGCACCACAATAATATTGAATATCGAATGAAATTTTGGTTCGCATTGAATAAGGCAGCCTTGTGTGGAGGTCGACCTTGAGCTACGCACACATTTTCGATAAGGTTCGTTTTGGTGAAAAGAGGCTAGGTGGGGGAGGAAGGGGGAGATGTAGGCGGATATTAGCGGTGGAAGGAGAATAGGTGGAGCTTAGCAGATAAAACTCATTGAATACACGGAGACTCCTCATTCTGTTAGCAGATATCATCCACTAGCTCCACTACCAGAGTACTCTCGATATACCATCTTTTTTGTGCCAATCCAACTACATCGTCGATTAACCAATTGTAAGTACAAGTTTTGTTGCCATATGGATCATTGCTAGTGAATTGTATTTCGATTCACAGTTTTTCATCAAATAGTCTACGTTGATCTGAAATGATTTTTTTTCTTCAGATGCCTAGCACCGATTTAACCACAGCTTTCGCAGCAGAAGAAGAAGACATTGGATCTCTCCCTAATCTGAGTGAGTTTTCTCGATAACTTGACGGTAGTTCATTTTATAGATTTCATAATTTGTATTTCAGGCATTGATGGGTCTATCAGCAATTTGAATGTGGATCAAGAAGACCTGGATATCAGCTTCAATAGTGAATTGCTGGCAACCGATGAGGCTTGGGCAGGCGTGTCAGCAACATTATTAGATATGCCCCTACTTGAAGGATCACCATCCGGCCCTACCCCATCTACAAGTGCTGGTCCCGCAACTGGGGTATTCAAAAGGCCTTCGAAATGCCTCAAGATGAGCCGAAACCAATCTGAGGCATCATCACGGTTGGAGGTTGGCGCCAAGGTTCGAGATCCCAATGATGGCGACGTCGAAAATGGTGGTGTCTTGATGCGGAAAGGAAAGAAACTCTTTTTCGGCAAGAAGACTCCTTCACCTTCGTCTTCACCATCACTGACGCCGTCATCGTTGGATAAGCCTGAAATCGATTGCCGGAAACCTTCGCCTAAGAAAAAGAATTTGGGGATGAGAGGTGGGAGTCCATCAATTCTTCGAAAGTTTCTGGGAAATCGAGGCAAATCTAACCCCTACCGAAGTGGCAAGGCTGGCATGTGGTATAATGCCGGCAGAGATCATGCTGTATCAACCACATCGAAACAGCAGGAACAGGAACAGGAACAGGAGCAGGAGCAGGAGAAGGAGCAGGAGCAGGAGCAGGAGCAGGAGCAGGAGCAGGAGCAGGAGCAGGAGCAGGAGCAGGAGCAGGAGCAGGAGCAGGAGCAGGAGCAGGAGCAGGAGCAGAAGCAAGCGCAGGAGCAGGAGCAGGAGCAGGAGCAGCCAGAGCGGGTCAGAATTATAAGTGTGGATATTATACGTCCGGCTGTCCAACTGCCGAATCTTCAAGAGGCGTTCAACGGGCTTGCTGCTGCTGCTGCTGACAATAATGGTACCGATTGTAATGCTCCCATTCACATGCGCATTCCATCGCCTCCAATAGCACCTATCGAAGCCATAAGGCAATATGATGGTGAATTGAAGCGATGGTATGCGAACGTCAATGCACTGATCACAGATAGTGAAAGCAAAACTACTCGTTTATCATCAGAAAGAGATGAATTGCTTTCACGACTGGCTGAGATAGGTCGACAATTGACGACAGAAGGAAAATTTCGCCAAGTCTGTGAAGTGGAGAAGTCTCGCCTCGAACATTTCAATCGGATGAATGAGGAATATTTGGAGCGAACTTAGATGTGTTTGTTTCATGTTAATATGTTTTATATATAAGTTGTATATTATAGTGTTGATGTATAAATTGTATATGTGTGTAGAATAAGTAATGGACAATGATGTATTTATTGATTTGGATAATATATGAATAAATTCAATTGACGATTTATTTCTTACTACCTATCGCTACCCTAATTCCCTCTCTACTCTCCCCCCTACTACTTCAACCATCTCCACTCATTGATTCCCCAGCGACTACGACCTCCTACTTTTTCTTCCCTACTCTTTCCCCTACTACTTCTATTACCCCCTCCTCCAACCGCTGCATATAAATACTTGCTTCCTCCTCGAGATAGTCAGTTCGAAATCAACTCTCGAAGATGGAAAGCAACTACCAGCCCGACACCACCACCAACCACAACGGAGCCAGCTATCGACTTGCGGTTGGAAACTGGCGAGGAGAAGAAGAAGATGATGGACCCTGCGATTCGTCCTCGGATGCTGTCCATCAACCATGGGAAGCACCTGCAGCTGATGGACCCTGCGATTCCTCTGGCGACGCTTCATTCCCATTCCCCTGGGTATTGGATGTCATCTTCGGAGACGAAGACAGCGACAGCGATGGGGCCTCTGACAGAAGTAGTACCAGTATGGACCTCATGGGGAATGGAGATGACTCCGATTCCGATGCCACCCTCATCTTAGGAGGCATCGGAAGAGCGGAGAGCGACGTCGAGGAGGAGGAGGATGACCGTCCAGTAGCAAGGGGTGCTTACCTGGATCCATTCATCATGGAGGACATGGAGATGGACGCGTTCGACGAGCTCGAGATGGTACAGATTCTCTAGGATGCCATCATCTTCGACTGATTTTTGTTTTTGTTTGTACATAGTCATTAGTCATATAGTTTTTTGTATATATAGTCATGTAGTTTCATCAATAAATGTATTAAAAAATATCAGGTTCTTAATTTCTTGATACATTCCTTCAATTCCACTTATATATGTACATGTTGGATGAGAAAAGTAATCAGTATATGAACGGGGTTCAAAGTGGTCACAACTACTTGAAGATGAAAGTATGGAAATAAGCCCAATCAAAAGACAAATTGTTGAAGAATTGCACAAGCCTGCAAGGCGCAATTTCAAAAGAAGAAGAACCATAATAAAAGGTTTTGCAGACTTGTGGCAGATAGATTTAGCCGAAATGCAGACGTATGCAAAACGAAATAAAGGATACCGATATATATTATTCGTTATTGACTGCTATTCCAAATATCTATGGACAAAACCTATCAGAAGTAAAACCGGTCAAGAAGTGACACAAGCTATGAAACATATATTGAGAGTGGCCGAGTATTCACCGAAAAACATGCAAAGCGATCTTGGAAAAGAATTCTATAATTCTCATTTCAGTAATCTGATGAAGGAATATAAAATAAACCATTATTCAACATATAGTACTATGAAGGCGGCGATTGTGGAACGAGTAATCAGAACAGTGAAGAATTGGATTTACCGAGAATTTTCTGCCAGAGGGGAATATAAGTGGTACGATATCTTACCGCACTTAACCAACTCGTACAATGATAAAAAACATAGGACAATTGGTATGAAGCCCTCTGAAGTAACTCCCACTACAATACTGAAAGCTTATAGTCACCCAAAAATAGCGCCGAAACCAAAATATAAAGTTGGTGATGTTGTAAGAATAAGCAAGTTCAAAGGTGTGTTCGAAAAAGGTTATTCAGCAAATTTCTCCACGGAATTATTCACGATAACCAAAGTGAATATTACTAATCCGACAACTTACAATCTGGACGATATTGAAGGCAATCCAATCAAGGGTTGTTTCTATGAGATGGAATTGTTGAAAACTAAGAATCCAAAAGTGTACTTGGTGGAGAAAGTCTTGAAGAAAGACAAAAGTGGAAAGAACGTATATGTCCAATGGCTTGGATATCCTAAGGAGCACAATT
This sequence comes from Phaedon cochleariae, assembly GCA_918026855.4. Taxonomy (NCBI): domain Eukaryota; kingdom Metazoa; phylum Arthropoda; class Insecta; order Coleoptera; family Chrysomelidae; genus Phaedon; species Phaedon cochleariae. The sequence continues at coordinate 28,886,412 of OU896708.1, forward strand.
CTTGGATTAAGAAATCTGCTATTACTTGAAGTGTAGTGTGTGTGTTTTTTTTTTCAATAATAAATAATTCGAACATATTCGGTAATATCTATTCTTTTTTTCTACCCTCCCACCAAACCCATGAAGAATGAAATCGAGAAATGTTTTCAAGTTGAAATATATATATTTGCTGTGTTGAAGAATATTCACATAATAAATGTACAAAAAAATAATAAAGTATAAAAAAACGAAATCACTCGTCTTCATCGGAGCTACCATGCTCACGCACGAAATATGGCTCCACCGGCGGCATATTAAGGCTTCTGCGGAACACCCGACGCTCATAAGGGAGGCACCAGCAAGCCTTGAAATGTTTGTTGGAATTTTCAAACATGTGGCCGAGTATCTCGCAAAAATATGCCCCATTCGAACAACCGTGGCAAACACCATTCCAACAATCATTTCGGTATTGGCTACAGCTGATACATCGCTGGTACCGTAGTCGCCGCTCCATGCTACACTCCCTGCACACATTCCTACAAATCCCCATATTGGTGTTCCGCAACAGCTTGGCACATTTTATGCATTTTGCTCCGACAACGTTGGCCGCCGTAGAGGTCGATCGTGATGGTGGTTCCGGTGACGCCTGGCGATTGGCATTGATGCAGCGCTGACACACTCCAGTGCACGGGTTAATCTCGTTTGCAGCCCACCCAATGTCACAATTGTGACAGATTGTCAATCCGTCCACAACAGTAGGGTAAGCGACTGCCAGAGGTTTCGAATCCCACGATTTCGGGTACGTCATGATATTGGCGGAGGCGATATTGGTTGGAAATTCACTGCTGCTTCTACTTCTTCTCCTGTTTCTTCTTCGACTTACTCGTTGGTAGTTTGTGAAACACTGTGGTGATAACGCTCGCATCCTCCTCTTTTCAATAGTCGGATTTTCACCCTCCTCCATTCGATAATCAAGTCCCACCCCACTCCCATTCGCAAAACGCATACGCACCACTAAAGCTAAGGGTTGGTGGGGGTAGCGCCACCCACTCCCTACCTCTCTCCCAGTATGGTGGTGAGAGTTCTACGATTTTTTAACACCGCCCACTCCCCCACCTCGTTTCAATGACATAAAAGATGTGGAAATCCTATCAGAGCATCATTCGAAACAGTTTCTACAGTTCTGAACATTGTATCGATCGTATTAGTCACAGAAACGATGGCACTTGAATTCAGCGTAATCTGCAAGAAGCTCCGAGAACTATCCCTCATTGACGAGAACGTTCTGGAAGCGGTGGTAAGTACATAACCCATACACTCATGTAGCGGCCATACATTATTCACCATCTATCGCACCATTTACTGATTCGTGTCTTTTTTTTTGTTTCAGAATCACGATGGTGTGAATGGAGGCGACGTCGAGCAGGTAGACCTCGTCACCGATGAAGGGTTTGACGACGTGTGCGATGAGGGGGACCAGCAGATTAGGTTCCAATCTAAGTGGATAGATGTGTCAGTTGCCAGGGCCCGCCATGAGCAGATGTTGTTCTGCACAACGATATCAATGGTCACAATCATGACGACGACGCAGGGGATGACAAATCTTTGCTATAGATGCTTCTCCATATATCTAAGGCAGCCTAATACTGTTGGAGCATATCAGCACACCTCATCGCATTCTACAACGAGGTTCGATGAGGCACCTAGGTCGTTCTCCTGTGCCGTATGTTCAGCCGATCTACACCAGATCCGCATGTCGGATGTGTGCCCCACATGCTGTAGCGTGAAAATCAAAACTTATCGTTTCTAGTTATTAGTTTAGCATAGTAAGTTCTTATTCATAAGTATTTAAGTGTATAAATAAAAATATTAATAATATAATTGATTGATGTTTAACTAATTGATGAGTATATGAAACATGTGAATTGAAGAAAAAAAAAAAAAAAAAAAAAAAAAAAAAAAACACCTACAAAATAAAATTAAATGAAATCAAATCCTTAAAACAGGGTTATGGGGAGTAGGTAGTTAAAAAAAAAAAAAAAAAAAAAAAAAAAAAAAAAAAAAAAAAAAAAAAAAAAAATCAAAAAAAGGACTGATTGTTGATTTTCAAGCAAAAAACGCATGCGCATAAGGTATTCGATGGTTTATTTTGTGCGCAGTTGATTACATCCTAATATATTGCTCATAACTTATTCAATTTTGTCGAATACTCATATATTTCACAAATCAGACAATTATACAATTTTCATTGAATGATAAAGTATGTGCATAAAGTGTGATGTCATTGGTTGTACCCTCAGTTTCCACATCGTTTGCAGCATATTGGTATTTTTTATGATCTTTCTCTCATATTCGTATTTGGTTTGGTCTTACTGGGTGAAGACTTTCCCCTTCCCGAATGCTACTTCTACTTCCAATTTCAATAATCTTTCGGCAAAACCCTGGATTTTGTTGTTGTATTCCGACATTATTTCATCGATTTCTTTTGACATGGTGCCCATCTTCTCGATTGCTTCGTTGACCTTAGGTGCCATCATGAGAACCTTCTGGGTAATCTGAGGATAATCTTTGATGCGTATCTTCATATTATTCAGAGATTCCCTCATCTCAGACAAATGTTGGTTGAAGAACTCCAGTGATACACTATCTCCACCACTCGACGGATTACCGATATTTGTTAATCGTTTACCCTGCACATCATAATCTCCATTGCTATCAAGCTTGAATCCGATACCAGGCCGCCCTTGTATAAAACTCATGGATTTGCTCCTTTTACGACCAAATTTATCGATAGTTTCATAAGACATCTTCTACCTGCGGCGACTATATTGGTACTGGCTAGACCATCGACAAGTAACGGACTTTATCAATCCTTAATATATTATGATGTTATATATATATATATATATACATTAATAACATTAATAAACGATGCCTTCTTCGCGCAACTCCTCTATTATTGACATTATCTCATTATCGTGTCCAGTGTGGCCAGCCATTTTAGAACCCCACAGTAGTCGGAGGCGGTCAACCAGCTCTTTTGCTTCATTCCAATAAGCATACTCTTTGTGTTGTTTACTCACGACTTTTCTGTATGGTAATGATTTGCTCATTCCTCTACCACCTTTAACTTCATTTAACAGGAGTTGACTCCTCATTTTATGCGGTGTGCCGATTAATGGCTTTATGACTAGCTGATATTTCTTCCTCGCACTATTATTCAAACCTTCTCTGATGTCATAATTCTTATATGGCGCTCGTGTAGTCTCCAACAAAGTGGTGTATATTCTTTTATCTTGATCATCGATAGTTCTTGGCACATGTTTCATAAAGATCAAATCGTATAATCCAGTTGTTGCTGGAAACGCTACGCTTCTCTTATTACCGCGCCATAATTCGATTTGGTCTGCAGGAAATCGGATTTCCATATTACCCATTTTCAATTCCCCTGTTTTGGAATCGATGTGAACGCCATATGTTGTATCATAATTCGAGTTATTTTCTTTCAAATTCCTCAAATGCTCCATTATTTTGCCCTGTAAGTCGCTCGCGGTTGTTCCATCTACAGAAGGATACACTGTAATATCACTGCTTGAAATTTGATACGAAGATGTTGGTGGTGTTTCCAATAGAGTTGTATACTTAGGTCCTCCGTTATGAGGCGATGATGGTAGCGGTTGAAAGCTATTGCTGAAATTCCCAGACTCCCCATGTTTCTTGAACGGCTTCGTCGCTACAGCATTCGCCTCATTACTCGATATTGGTGTGGAATAATATGTCGGGTGTGCTATTGTCAACGTTGAAGGTTTGCTATAACTCTTCGGAGTAGCTGCTGGCATTAGATTTTGCTTGGCTACTGCCGCCGTTGCTGCCGCGGTGATAACCTTCAATGGTTTTGTCAGCGGCTCATAAGCTTTTTCTAACATCATTTGGTTACTGGTGAGTTCGCTCTTGAGACTTTTAAATTTATTCCTTACCGCATCGGTTGCTTCAACAAGTTGGCGTTTGAGGTGTATTTCTGAAGCGATTTCACTACTAGGTGTGCTCATTGTGCTATCCAAAGGTTGAATGAAGTCCATGCAGTTGCTGTTTTAGGGGTATATGAAGCAGTCGAACCCTTTCCTATAACGGCCCTCATGAATTTCACTATCCTTATCTATAACGAGAAACCCGTATCTATCTGTCCAACTTTGTGCACACATTTCTTGAAATTGTTTAAATGTTACATCTGGAGATACATGATCGGAATAAATGTGGTGTAGATTCATATCATCCTGCCTAAACATGATTATGAAGTTGGAATTATCGCGAATCAGCTGTTTCGGCACTCTCGAATACGTTTGTGGTAGATAAAAGCAATCCACATTTTTATGGCGCTCCATTGAGAAATATGATCTGATTACATCTTGTTTTTCACATATCACATCGTCGAATATGAAAATACTGTGTGGCTTCGCATCTTCCGGTTCAACAATGTCCACATTATTACTATATGTATAAAACCCCAGTCCCTTTATCGGTTCCAATACTTTCCGCAAGTACTCATACTTGGGTTGATACAACGATTTTGAATAGAGATAAACATTGGCGAATCGTAAACCATTATCGTTGGTGAGGAGGGATATCATAACATTCGTTTTGCCGCAATTTGATGGGCCGATAATGAGACTGCGTATAGTATTAGGTAGTAGGAATCCATGCCGACGTTGTGTAATTATACCATTTCCTAACCCTACTTTTTCATCCAAGTTGTCAACTCGCAATGTTTCTTGCTGCTGAACAATCTGCATTGTATGATGGTCAAATGCTATATAATGAATCGCAAACTCTGTGAATGTCATTTATATTATGAAGCTGAAGCGATACACATCGGCAAGCGATAACGGTGAAAAAAGTTTTCGAGGAAAGAGGACTGGCAGAGGATTTGTTAATACTTCAATTAATAAATTACCGGTCGAATTACATATTCCCGGCGGCTATCAGTATTGTGGTCCTGGAACAAAGTTACAGGAACGATTATCTCGAGGTGATCCAGGCATTAACCAATTAGATAGAGCGTGCAAGGAACACGATATCGCATATTTCAAGCATCCGAACGATTTATCTGCAAGGCATTCTGCCGATAAGGAATTGGAAGAATCCGCGTGGAAACGTGTTAAATCAAAGGACGCATCTGCAGGAGAGAGGGCCGCATCTTGGCTTGTTACCAATATAATGAAGGGAAAGAGGCGTTTTGGTATGGGATGCAGCAGCGGAGTGAAGAAACGTCGAGTGTCGAGGAAGAAGAAGAATACTACCAAGAGTGGGAGAAAAATTGCTTTTGGGTCCGGCATAGTGCACAAAGTTCGCAATGTGTTGCGACAAGTGGGAAAGAAGGGGGCACTCGCCAAAAACTTGGCCAAGACTTCTCTTATGGCGATTGGAGCTGCTAGAAAATTCGTCAAGATGGCTGGTGGAAAGAATAATATCCGAACACCTCGCATTATACCAATTCCTAAAGTTGGAGGAATTCTTCCACTCATACCCATTTTTGCGGGATTATCGGCATTGGGGAGTTTGGCTGCAGGTAGTGCTGGTATAGCTCGAGCTATTAATTCAGCTAAAGAGGGTAGGGAGCAACTCTCTGAAGCGAATCGTCATAATAGACATTTGGAGGCGATCGCTCTAGGAAAGATCGGTAAAGGAGTATATTTGAAGCCGTACCGAAAAGGACTGGGCATTTACTTGAAGCCGCAAAGTTCAAAAAACTAGCAGGGTTACCTCGAAGGGCGTTGACGGACATCGATTTATCACAATACATAGAGAAAATGGGTGTTCCAAACTTTCGAGGTATATTTATGAGAGATAATCTACCAAATTCTCCACCGCGCCACATAGAATCAGCCATTCTGAATCTCGATGGTATTCGAGGTAAAGGGACACATTGGGTTGCTTATAAAAAACGTGGTGGGGTAGTCGAATATTATGATAGTTATGGCGATTTGCCGCCACCCGAAGAGTTGGTGAAATATTTAAGGAGGGGATCGAAAGCTATCAAAATCGTATATAACTATGACCGTCAACAGGATTACAACACAGTCTGGTGTGGTCATTTGTGCTTGAAATTTCTCTCGTCGAAGAGTGGAAACTACGTATTATAATATGGATAGAAAAAGCATCAAACAAATGGGGCACGCATTATTGGCTTACTCGAGATTACGATCTTTGCTGAAGATGAGTGAGAAACAGCTCGCTGATATGCCGAAAGAGGTTTTAATCGGATGCGCTTCACATGAGATAGCTCTAGTGTGGGATAAATTACCTGAACAATTACGCAACGATCAAGATGTATCAAAATATCGATTTTGTGAGGAGCACCACGAACACCGCCGCCAAGAGGATAGTGACCATTCCAGCGCAGATGTCAATGATGGGCCGATACCAAGAAAAATATTATGCTGCTTTTGTCAAATAGAAGATGTAAATGTGGCAACTAACAATAAATTCGATATTAATGCTTCGCCGAACGAAAACAAGAACATTCTTCATTGTTGCAGGCAGCAATAAGGTTGATACTTCTTACTACTGCTGCTGTATACACTGAAGCTTGTTGTTTGGTTTTTGCTGTGTTTGCTTTTCCAATTGTAAAAAGTTATGTCGCAAACATTCACCATTTCTGGAGATCGCAGTATCTTGAGTGCAGATTTTTTTCCACCAATCGAACTCGATGTGAGGAATACTTACGGCTTGGGGTTACACGGTTTCTATTCATACAACTCTATACTCAATATAGATGAGACAAATAACAAATTGGGTATTTGGTTCGAAGAGGGAAGCGTTGTTCTTCAGATACCACCAGGCGCCTATGAGATAGATGAAATCAATAGAGCAATACAAAAGGCTATAGAGAGTTGGACTCCGCTGAATGGGCGAAATATTGATGATGTATTCTCCCTTCGAGCTAACAATAATACGCTCAAATGTGAACTCAAGTCCGAAATTATGTTAATTTTGAGTATTAACGATTCTATAGCCAAAGTCTTGGGCTTTGAACCGAAATATTACAAGCCCAATGTTTTGCATGAATCCACTTTACCTGTGAACATCATAAAGGTACGATTGATACGGGTTGATTGTAATATCACTACTGGAGCGTACCTCAATGGTGAGGAGGTTCACACGCTTTACGAGTTCGATGTCGATGTGGAGCCTGGATACAAACTCTCAAAGGAGCCGAAAAATATTATATATCTACCAATCAGTCCGACAGGGCGTCAGTCTATCGACAACATCACACTGAGAATTTTGGATGATAATGACCGATTAGTTGACTTTCGCGGAGAGAAGATTATAGTAAAATTGGAATTGAAACAGCTCGATTAATTATTACAACGGTTTGGAAAAATGGGTTTCTGCTTCGGAAACCAATCAAAACGTGTATCTCTCGCTGCAAACCCCACTATTCTACACACTACCGTTAAGAAGAAGTGTAAACGGGGTAGAGGATTCATTCAAAGACAGCTCACCGGTCAGGTAGGACGTCATAGATTATCTGCGAGCGATATAAATTTTTTGGAATCTATTGGTCTGACAGTACGACAAAGACGACGACGAACGAGTAGAAATTAGTGAACAATGGTTGTCACAAGTTCTACTAGCTTACAATTGGAGGTGTTTGATGAACCAATTTTCGATCATTCACTAATTAGCCTACATGAGCATACATACAAACCATATGGTTCACCATCATTCAAGAATTCTGATGAAATCAGGATAGCTGTCAACTTTCAAGATTTGATACTCGATATTTCTGATAGCTACATATATATTGAGGGGAAATTCACACCAGATGATGCAACGAAATCCTGCTATCTATCTAACAATACCTTAGCCTTCCTCTTCGATGAAATTCGTTATGAAATGGGTGGCGAACAAGTATGTATGATTCGAAAACCAGGCATTACTACCACAATGAAGAGCATGATCTCTTATGGAGATTCTAACGCTAAATTTCTTGAAACAGTCGGATGGGGAATTGATAGCGAAAATCAGCCAATTCTAGACAAATCTAGTCACATATTCAGTGGAAAACTACCGCTAAAATATTTAATGGGGTTCGCTGAGGATTATAATAAAGGTATATTGAATGTGAAACAGGAGCTGATACTCATCATAGCTCGATCATTCAAAAACTGCTATATAGGAGAAGTTGATGCCAGTGTGGAGATTAACAAAATCGAATGGAAGATAGGACATATTATGCCATCGGATAAGCAGAGGTTGAAATTACTGAACCGTCTCAATAAAAGTTCTACAGCAAAAGTGAAAATTGCATACAGGATGTGGGATCTGTATGAATTACCGTCAATTCGTGAAACATCTTCAGACATTTGGGCTGTTAAAACCACCAATAGTCTCGAGCGACCAAGGTACATTATCATAGGCTTCCAAAATTCTGGTAACACAGATAATAGATCCAAGGATACCACCCAATTCATTCATGCGGGAGTCAACAATATTCGACTGTATTTGAATTCGGAAGTTTACCCTTATGAACGGTGGAATTTGGATTTTGGAAAAAAGTTAGATGCTGTAGCCTATTATGCATACGATAATTTCCAACGAAGCTATTATGGTAAAGACATGAGCGAACCAATGATGAGTATTGAGGAGTTTAGAAAAAATCCGTTATTCATCATAGACTGCAGCCATCAACCGGACACATTGAAATCTTCAACTGTCGATATCAAGTTGGAGTTTGAGACACGCCAATCGAAATTTCCATCTAATACCAAGGTATATGCGCTCATTCTTCACGATGCATTTTTGACATATAGCGCACTAGATGGTTCAATACAGTTGGGTGCTCCTTGAATACACTCTACAGATCTGGAGCAAATTCTAGCCTCCGTCCACCTCCACCACCACCGCCACAGCCGACCATGAGCATTCGAAGCCTATAATTGTATTAGATCAGTTTTTTCATTATTATTATTATGTTCATTATTATTTATTATCATCATGATTATTATTATTATTATTATTATTATCGACACATGTATCTGCACTAAATTGAATAAAAGTAAACAAATGTTTTACAAATCATCGTTTTTATTTCTTGATTGATAGACAATGAAAAATGCGAGCTCATCATCATCATTCCATAATTTATATATATACATGCAAATGATAATAGTATGATTGAAGCATCTCTTAGCAATATCATCATTTCGATTCTTCTTCTCCTTCCTCCTCGTTGTCGGATGATTCTGGAATTACCCCCAAGTTGTACTTCCGTATCAGGCTGTTTGGTAGGAAATCAAAAATTTCATACAGAAATTGGTCCAAGTCCTCTCCCACCATTGCTTCAAGAAATTCCTCCAAAGTGAAGCTACCATATTCGAACCGGGCGCATAACATATAACCCTTTCTATATTGTTCGGCTTGTTTACAGAGTCGTTCAACTTGTTCTCGATCGAAGCATATGCTCAAATCATAATTTGTCGCATGCATTGCATCACGTGACAAATCAGAGAACTGACATTTCAACCTGCTCACTGCTGATTTGATGTCTTCCGCTGCCGGCCAGAATTGACTAGAATAATACATCCACATGTTGGCGAACACGAGTCTGTAAATGATGAAAAAAGTTTGGTAATGATGAGATTATATGGGAGATTTGTCTTTCATTGAATTCTTTTTGGAACCTGATTTATTACTTACCGCAAACGGTACGATCTGCGTTAGTGGCTTGTGTTAATGTAATAATAATTATCATATAATTTTTAAACCCATTTCACTAAACTATACCAAAAAAAAACCTATCAGAAATAATTAAGTAGAATAATTCCGAATCAATTTTGCTTGAAGTCAAACTTGATGAGAGCCCTCGTTTTTGCACCTACATATAATGGCTCACTCTGGCCCAAATATGCTAGAGTATAAAGACCATTTGAAGAATTCATCTCATCAATGTCGCTGTCACTCAGCAACTCTACAACTCTTTTGGGCAACCAACATTTCAGACTAGCCTCAGTTTCTTCATCGTACAATATTACAAAACCGCTCCTACCAAACCTGGTTCTACATAGTGATATTTTCTTGACCACATAGCTTTTATTCAAGAGTAGTGATGAGATAACAGTTTGCTTGATAATATCATTGTCTTCGTTAATTCGATTATTTATCGCTAACAAATCAATTTTGGGAGCTGCCATTATAAATTCTTCTTTGTTGAGTGAAAAGAGGTGTAAAAAGTATATAAATAATTTTTACTCACATATAACAGTTCACGTACACTTTTATTGCAAACACTTTATATTTCCAATCTATTTGAGCGGGTATATTTTTTATGTGCAAGTTGGTGGTGCGTATCTTCCGTATTATTAGGAGAACTATGCTCTCGCAGACGATACAATGATGTATTAATAGGAACTGGGATATGTGACGTAACACAGCACCCCACTTCTACCAATACGACCTCGACCAGCCTACTCCCATTTTCGAGGTCGCACACGCTTTCACCTCCCTCTCCAAGGTCGAGGTCTCTCACTCTCTTTCTCTCCCTACAACTCAAGGTCACTCGTTCCCAAGGTCACATATGCGACGGTTACTTGTACAACCTTCCTTCAAGGTCACTTTGTCTCGCCCTCAAGGTCACCTCCGCGTTCAAGGGCGCGCTGTCGACACTTCACTATACGAGGTTACTCCCACCCAAGGTCAGACTTGTTCAAGGTCACTCCCGCCGAAGGTCACTCCTGCCCAAGGTCACTCCGCCCAAGGTCGGAGGACGGTGACCTAGGGCGGAGAGCCAGAACCGGCCAATCTTTACTACTAACATCCAATGTTTACTACTTCACTGTTTGGTTATGTCGCGACCTTGTGACTGTCAGACGATTTTTACTCGTATTCTTCTTCCGTATGTGGCCAATTCCTCTGCCGTGAATTAGTCGTTCTACGCATAAATATTTTAATTCCGATACCCCGTCCGGACGTCGCTCAAAACGGACTCAGCTTTGTAAGGATATTCGCATTTGGACATTGTTCCAATCGGACTCAACCATGTAAGATTTTCGCATTTTTGCTGTCGCCATCTCCTGGCGTTCGTCAGAATTATCAAGTGAAATGGGGTCATGACCATGATCTTGAACCATGACCATGTGATGACTGACAAAACTGTGTCAATGTCAAGGTCGTCTTGATTTCGTTTTCCGCCTTCCGGCGAAGACATTTTTGCGGTAGGCCATCATTCTTTCGTGAGTGTCATATGCACGATGTCATGTGATCATCATCTCTGCGAGCAGCACGTTTCTTAGCTGGTGAGTCGATAATTTTTTTCAAATCCTTTGGTAGCATTTTAATGCTAAAAATATTCATCCCTTCAAGGTTCAATCTTTAGTGCCTACAAATGGGGCAAATTTCCCTGATGAATTTCATGCGATCCCGATCTTCAGAAACCGGCCACGTGAGTCAAGAGATCATCGTCCAACCATCACCACGTGTCTCCTCTAAATTAATGTCGAGCTATCAGAGCTTAATGAAACCCTCAATCAAAAAGAGGTGAGTTGTTTTATCTCCCCATTGGCATTCAGGCGGTCTCTTTACGCCCCATCACTTATTTTAGGGTTTTAAGATGGAATAGTCCAACACTGGTCAATGTTCCAAGGGCCTTTTATCACCGAGTCAATTTTCCTTATTTCACGCTGGAGGGCCACTACACACCCACCATGTCCAACTACTGGTCGTCAATTGGGATCAATGGTTTCCTGGCCGTTGACTTGAAGTTGCAGCCTCAACCTTCTAGCTGCTAGATCTGAAGCTACACTTCGCCAGCCACTAGTTTCGAAGCACCATTTCAATGTCACCATCCGGCAGTCATCTATAGTTGTGTGCCGCGACACGTCTCTGCATGTTGGATAACTCAGGTTTTTTTTTATTAAGTCCATTTTACCTTCATTTTACTTTCATTTTACATACTTGCATATAATTTTTTATGGAGCTATTACATTTCAAAAATCTACACTAAGTATGTTCAAACCCTACTTGAACTTTGGAAATATCATGAATCATTACAACGTTCAGCGGAAAATGCGCATATTGACTCCCAAAAATTCATGAATTTTCAGGGTATAATCAACATCATTCAATTATAATAGTCCAATAACAATATTCTTCAAAATGGGTTTATAGGAATTTGAACTAAAGTGTCAATCATATAAGTATCATATCTGATAACATCAGGAATTGAAGAGCTTCCATAATATTCTACTATAATGTATATAATTATTAATGTATTTCATGAAGGAATTTTTCATCATTAAAATTGTGTGTATTTTTGAAGTTTCCATGTTTTTACTGATATCTCTCTCTCTTCAAACTCAACCTACAGGTTTCTGATTTTACCCTAGACGTACTATCTATGTTCTGAAAGAATCAGTGGCGTCCAAAAATTAATTATATACTCAAATACATATTAAATTCACAGTCAAGGTGATATTATCTAGTAATTGATTTTAAAATATTGAGATATCTGAGAAATAGCAAAGGTATCAACCCACACCCATATGCCGCCGACGAAAAGCTACCAGGTGCAGTGAAAAAGGTAAATTTTACGTTTCACTATTTGGCGCCTTTTTTAACGTGGTAATTTGCTCAACATACAGTATAATAACTTTACAGTTCTCAGCTTATTATAGAATTAAAAGAAGAGAGATTTCAGTGAAGGTTGAAAGCTTCAATATTTTTTTTAAGGTTTATAAATATTGGACACGTTCTCTAGAACATTGTAATTGGACATATTTTCTTGGATATTTAAATTGGACTTATTTTGCTGGACATTCACAATTCACATGCGCCCTTGAAATTGGTGACTGGCTACCTATACCAATACAAAAAACACAAAAAAAATATTCTTTTATTATTCTCTTCAGGATGAGATATTTTATTTCAACTTTTGATTTGATTTTGATTTCGAGTACAAAATTGCATTAACTTTTTTCGAAAAAGGATCTGTTTATGCACTATAAGCAATGCAGTTTTGTGCAATCAATTGAATTTTGTTTTCCTTAAACAATCAAATTTGGATTTGGTACTTTGATATTTATTTATTAAATAGAAATATTTTTGCTGCTGTAAAGCAATATGTTTTTTGGTTCATAAATTCCTTGAATGGAAATATTCTTGCTTGGGTGAAGCATATTTTTGGTTCTACAATTATTCCTTAGATGGAAAATTTTTGTTAATGAAAATCAATATTACCTGCTGAAAGTGTGTTTTTGGTTGATGTTTCTTCTTGATTGAAAGATATGTTTTTTTTGACTGCTTGAAAAATGAGCATAGTTTTTGAGCTTCTAATCTTGAATGAGTACAAGGTGACGACTTTGTCTCATTTCTAAATAATTCTCATAAGAGATATAGAAAATTTGCTTTTCATGAATATTTGGAAATAAGTTCCATTTCTTGAATTTTTTTCTACAGATTTTGGTTTAAAATTCCTTATCTGATTTTGATATTAATGATAACTTTGATTTTGATTCCATTTGATTTAATATACAAGGTGAATCCTTGTTAAGATTTTGATTTACAGGGTGATTCCCTGATATTGAATATTTGAATTTTTGAACTTTGAGTAATTGATTGAAACTTTACAGGTCTATAAATTTTTTTCTTACTTCTCTTCGACATACAGGGTGGACCTAATACTTTACATACAGGGTGATTCCCTGATATTATATACATTTGAATATTTATTACTGGTCTATGATTTTTTTTTGTTACTTCTCTTCCACATACAGGGCGGACCTATTACTTCACATACAGGGTGAGACAGTGCAGCTATACAGGGTGTTACTACAAATTTGAATATTTCGATTTTTTTTAAATTAATATGAGCACCATGAATCCTGATAAGTTCCAAGTCAATCATTTACTAGATTATGAACTCGAATATGAGCTCTCTATCCGAAAAGTTAAATCAGTCAGACCGGTTGCTGAAAAACGAAAAATTTTAAGAAAACTTTTGGAAAAGGAACAAGTGAGACCAGATAGTACAGTAGTATTGACATCATACCCTTTCGACTGTGAAAAAGAACAAAACGAAATTAACAATACTTTTATTCAAATTGCTGCGAATATAATAGACTTTGCTGATATTGGAGATCCTAATGATAATTTATTTCAGAGGACAGTTTCTAGAAAAGTTCATGTTACAAATAGAGTCAACAGAATAGAACAATGCTTGCTAATTGAAGGTTTAATACCAGCAAATAAGAAAGAGGAATTGAAAGAATTTCAATCTGAAGGTTATGCAACTTGTCTAACTTTAGAGGCTGACCTCACAGCTAACATTAAAACTAATGATGCAGCTCCTAGTTATAATAATACGATCCCTCCAGTAATAAATGTTGCACCTCCAATAGTTAATTGTTCTAGATCTTCTGTCCCAATATCGTCATGGGGAATTAAATTTAATGGAGACACCAAATCATTATATGAATTTTTGGAACGTGTCACAGAGTTAGCAGAATCTCGTAAAGTTTCTGAACAGAACTTATTTGAATCAGCAGTTGAACTTTTTGAGGGTGATGCTTTCGTTTGGTTTCGAAGTATTAAATCTAGCGTTCATGATTGGTGCTCACTTGTTTCTCTTCTAAAAAGAGATTTCTTGCATTCTACAGCCGACGAGGATATTTGGGAGCAAGTTAAGAAACGAAAACAAAAACGCAATGAACCGGTAGCCATTTTTATTGCACATTTAGATGCACTTTTCAATAGACTTTCAAAGAGCCCTGCAGAAGTAACCAAAGTTAAATATTTGAGACAGAATATCTTACCAGAGTATATTAGTCAGCTAGCACTGGTTGACATAACTACGGTGTCGTCCTTCTACGAATATTGCAGGAAATTAGAGGAAGCTAACTACATCAAAAATAAAAGTAACCCTTCTTGCCAAGTAGCTGACATTTCTGACCATAGTTTTGACAACAGAACAGAATTTGTGAATAAAAATCCCCAAAATAATTTCAGACAAAATTCAAATAATTTTAGACAAAGCGGCAGTTGGTCTAATAATTACCCCTCGACTTCTTTCCAGAATAATGGAAGAAGATATAATTTTTCGAATTCCTCTCAGAACAATCGAGATAGGAATTATTCCTCTAATTATTCACATAACAACAACAACAGACAATATAATCCTAGTTTTTCTCAACAGAGTAGTAATAGAGATAGAGGCAATTCTTCTCAACATAATAATAATAATAGTCACAATAATCATTACAGGAATAATTCGTCAAGCTCTTCCCAAAATAGGAATAGAGATAGTAGAAATAGAGATGGTAATAATGCTACCTTTACAGCAGATTGTGAAGCTAGCAATGATTCTACGACTTCAAACATCATTTGTTGGAATTGTGGTTTAGCAAACCATCTTTATTATGATTGTAGAGCAAAGAGGAAAATTTTTTGTTTTAAATGTGGACTAGCAAATGTCAAAACCTCAAACTGTCAAAAATGTCAAAGGTCAAAAAACTAGTGAATACGAGCTTTTGTGGTGACCAACAGAACCTCGTTAGCGAACATGCTACTTATGGTCAAAATAAAATAATTTTTCAAAATCATGATGAATTGAATAATGTTCAGAATTCAAACAATCTCAGCATTCCAGGCTGTAGTACTTCTTCCTCTAGTACTTCTTCCCCTAATATTTTAAATAAACCTTTTTGTGACATTTCACCAGTTTTCGTTGAGAAACCCTTGGATAATCGACCTTATATTGAAGTCAAGTTGATTGATCAGAATATTACTGTTTTATTAGATAGTGGTGCTAATGCATCAATTGTTGGAGCAAAAGGTTTGCAGATTCTAGAGAAATTTCACTTGAAGATTAACAATATTCCTCACAAACATGTTAGTACAGCTGATGGCACTCAGAAAGATGTACAGGGTGTAGTAGACCTCCCAATTATAGTCGAAAATTCTTGTCAAATATTAAAAGCTTTAGTCGTCCCATCTTTACCACATGCATTTATTTTCGGTGTAGATTTTGCCAAACAATTCAAAATTAAAATTGACTTCAAAGATAAGACCTGGCATGTTCAATCAGGTAGTACAAGCCTGAATGTTCTGGAAGATGTTGCTGACCATGTAGTTATGCCAACCCTGCTTTCGCTTGACGACTTGACGACTGATGAACGCTTAAAAGCAGAAACAGTAATAAAAAGTTTCAAAGAAATTGATAGCAAAAATGGACTAGGACGTACTAATAAAATTTCACTTAAAATTGATACTGGAAATTCACCTCCATTTCGTAAGAGACCCTTTGTACTTTCGCCTTATATGCAACAAATTCTAAATGCAGAGCTAGATGAAATGTTGAAACTGAACGTCGTTGAACCGGCCAATAGTCCATATTGTTCTCCTGTTTTGTTAGTTAAAAAGAAAAATAACGAATATCGTTTTTGTTTTGATGGACGTCCACTCAATGCCGTGACAAAGCACGATAGTTACCCATTGCCTAATGTAGAAAGAATTTTGGCCTCACTAAGGGACGCTAAGTTCATATCATCGATAGATTTGAGAAAGGCTTTTTGGCAAGTGCCATTGGACCCAGAGTCCAGGGAAAAGACTGCTTTCAGTGTCGTAGGAAGAGGACAATTTCAATTTGTTACAATGCCTTTTGGTCTTTTAAATGCTGCGCAGACGCAACAACGCCTTGTTGACACTATTTTTGGTCCCAAGTATGAGCCCAAAATTTTTTCATACATTGACGACATAATCGTAACCGGTTCAACTTTAGAAGAACACATAGAACTTTTGAAAGTGGTTAAAGAGAAATTGCAGGAAGCAAATCTCACCATCAATTTGGAGAAGTGCGAATTTTTCAAAACTTCACTTAAATTTTTAGGATACATAGTAGGATCAAATCCTTTACGGACTGACCCAGATAAGATTTCAAGCATGGTTAATTATCCTCGCCCAAAAACTACCACAGAGATTAAAAGATTTGTAGGGTTGTGCTCGTGGTACCGTCGTTTCATTCAGAATTTTTCCAGTATTTTGTCTCCTTTTAACGATCTTTTAAAAGGGAAAAAGAAAAATCAACCTATCAAGTGGAATGAAGAGGCAGAAGCAGCTTTTGTGAAAATAAAAGAACTTCTAGTATCTTCGCCACTTTTGTCTCAGCCAGATTTCACTAAAAAATTTATAATTCAAAGCGACGCGTCAAATACAGGGTTAGGGGGGATTTTAACGCAAGTGATAGACGACGAGGAACGAGTCATCGCTTTTGCCAGTCGTACATTGACCAGGTCAGAACGAAATTATTCTACCGTAGAGAAAGAGTTATTAGCTCTTCTATTTTGCATTGAAAAATTCAGGCCATACATTGAAGGTGTAAGGTTCACAGCTATCGTGGATCATTACTCATTACTCTGGTTGAATAATATACAAAACCCTTCCGGTAAACTGCAACGATGGGCAGTAAAATTGCGTCAACATTCTCTTGATTTGATACATAAAAAAGGCAGTAACAATATTTTACCAGACGCTTTGTCTAGGATCATACCAGACAATGAAAATGATAATATTGAAGAAACCGACCATCTCGAAATTGCATTTTTTGATCTTGACGTCGATAGGATTGACCGATGGTACGATAACTTAAGAGGAAAAATTCTTAGAAATCCTGATAAATTTCCACAATGGAAAGTTGATAATGACTTTGTTTTCAAATTTGCGCCTAGTAACCTACCTCTGCAATCGAACATACCAGATTGGAAATACCTAGTTCCGAAACCTCAAAGAACAGAAGTTATCAAATCGTGTCATGATCCGCCAACGAGCGCCCATTTAGGTTTTTATAAAACATTGAATCGAATTCAGGAACACTTTTACTGGCCAAAGATGCGCCATGACATCTTGAAGTATGTTAAATCTTGCAAAATTTGTGGTGCACAAAAGATGCCTAACACCGGTCGTATGGGTCATATGGGACGTGAAAAAGAAGTGAACTGGCCATTTCAAGTAATTGGATTGGATTTGATAGGTCCATTACCTCCTTCGAAAAAACAGAATAGGTGGATTCTGGTAGTATCTGACTGGTTTTCGAAGTATAATTTGATATTCCCGTTGAGAAGTGCAAAAGCACATTTTATTGAGAGAATCTTAGAGAATGAAATATTTTTGACTTTTGGAGTACCCCAGTATGTCATATGCGACAACGGCGTACAATTTACAAGTAAAAATTTCAAGAAACTTTGTGATAGATATGAAGTCCAAAAAATTTGGTACAATGCAGTGTATTCCCCACAATGTAATTTTGTTGAAAGGAACAACCGTACCATTGAAACAGCGATTCGTAGCTACATTGACGAACACCGTGATTGGGATTTGGAGATTTTCAAAATTCGTCAAGCTATTAATACTGCAAAGCATGAGATAACAGGTTTCTCACCTGCTTTTTTGGTTTTTGGACGACATGTTCCTATTTCTGGAAAATTTTATGACAATAATGTTCCTACTGCAGATATGGAGATTACGCCTGGTGACCGTAACACATATGCTGCTAATTTAAAAGGTTTAACTGATATTTTTCATGATGTACGTGGAAAAATCCACAAGGCGTACCAGAAAAATACGAAAACATATAATTTACGTAAACGAAACGATGAGTTCTTTGTAGGGGACAATGTTTGGCGACGCAATCGGGCAAAGTCAAATAAAGGTGATATGTTCGCGGCTAAACTTGCTCCCAGATACATTTCTTCGGTCGTACGAAAGAAATGCTCACGTCTAGTTTATGATCTGGAAGATCTTGATTCAGGTGCAAAGGTCGGAAAGTGGCATATTAAAGATTTGAAAGCCTATCACGGTTCTGACCCACCTGACGATCTTGACGAGGAAGATTCCTCAGACTCATCTGAGTAAGATGAAATGAATTATTGATAGCATGCTCGAGCTCAATATACTTGGTATCGATACCCCTTGTATATAGTAAGTTGTAATCTCCAACTTGATTTTTTTTCCCTTCCCGAGTTGATACTCACCCTATATTTATTTATATATATATATATATATATTACAATTTGATTTCCACCATGGCAATAGAAATCAAACTCGTTCTTCCCCCAGAGAGATTTACATTTTTATTAAAAGAAATTCTCTCTCTATTATATAGAACAAAGTATATGTCCCTGAGTGATATAGTTTCACGAACTGTAAATAGTTGTACATTCAAATTTTATCTTTTTTATTGATTAGCTGTGGAAGACATTCATGATTATGACCTTACCCAAATTTTGACTTACTTCCAAAATTTTGACATACCAATTTTGTACCCATTAAGGGCGTGTGATACGCGCAGTTATCAAGCC
>OU896708.1:28906239-28921241 GCA_918026855.4 Phaedon cochleariae
TCAGGGTTCTGCCGGGCGCAACTATTGTACCCTGAATATTGAAGTGTATGGGCAGGATTTTTCTCTTTGTTGTCAGGAGTACAGCCTCAGTTTTATGTGGTGCGAGTTGAAGCTGTTTTGTCTCCATCCAGTTTGCTACTCGTTGTAGTGCTGTGTTTGCTCTATTCATTAGAGTCTCCTCGTTTCTCGCTACCACTGTCATAGCCACGTCGTCTGCAAATCCTATCAGTGTGATCCCCTCTGGTAACTCTAGTCGAAGAAGGTCATCATACATGACGTTCCACAGAGTTGGTCCCAACACTGATCCCTGCGGGACACCGCTGTTGATGGATATGCTCTTCGTTTTCTCTTCTGCTTCCAGTATTATGTTCCTCTCTGAGAAGTATCTATCTATCTATCTATCTTTTTTTTTTTTTTTTTTTTTTTTTTTTTTGAGGTGAGGAAACTCATGTTCTGCCTCTGCACTTGGTGTCCATCGTGACAGAGAGTGTGGGACTCAGAGCTCTATAGTGCAAGTCTCTGCCTACCCACCAAACCTCACCTCAATTTACACCAGATTCGTTCTGGAATCCGCCAAAGGCATTACTTCAAAACGAAGCTGTGGTTTATCTGTTCATCCTCATTTTCTCATCTGTTCCTTTTGTCTTCATTATCGTTCTCATCATTTCTGATATTATGTTCCACATTTCCTCACTTCGCATCATCAGCTCAGCTATATTTTCTTCTGTTATATCAGTATTCCCTCTCAAGTTCGCCACCCTTCTTGTATCGGTCCATCTGCTACATTCGAAAATCGTATGTTTTGCTGTGTCAATTTCATCACAATACCAGCATTTGTCATTTTCAGCCTTCTTGATCTTGTGGAGGTATGCTCCAAAGACTCCATGTCCAGTTATTGCCTGGGTTAAGTAGTAGTCGATCTCTCCAAATTTTCTTTCTTGCCACTTCTTCACATCCTTTATGAAGACTTTTGTCCAGCCATCATAGGAATCCCATTCAGTTTGCCATCGCCTCATTGCTTCGATTCTCGCATCTGCGACGTGTTCTCTTCCTCTTTCGTAAATACTCGTTCTTTCCTCGACACTCAGTTTGATAGGCAGCATTCCTGCTACAGCCAGAATTGCAGTTGTCGAAACTGTTCTGTAGGCCGATGTTATCCTGATAGCCATTCTTCTATTGATTCTCTCTAACAAAGTCTCATATTTCTTGTATTTCAATGCCTCATGCCATATTGGAGCTCCGTACAGGATAATCGATGTCACTGCCATCATAACAACACGTCTTTTACTTCCTCTAGGACCTCCTACATTCACCATTATTCTTGTCAGATTATTCAGAACTTTATTTGTCTTCTCATACGTTTTCTTGATGTGTGTTGTCATTCTCGCTCCTCTGTCCAGATAAACCCCCATGTATTTAATTTCCTCTCCAATGTCGATGATGTCCTCCCCAACTCTGAAGAGGGAGCCACTCATTTTCCTTTCACCTGCCAGTGCTACTATCTCTGTCTTAGCTGCGGCTACTTTCAGACCAATTTCCTCCAATCTGTTAGATATTATATTCAGAGCATACTGTGCCGTTTCCTCAGTTCGTACTCTTGTCTTTTCCGTAATTAGTACTGCCAAATCATCTGCATATGCCACAAGCCTCACCTGACCCCCCAATTTGATCTCTAGTATTTCATTATAAAAAATGTTCCACAGGATGGGACCTAATACCGAACCCTGCGGAACTCCACATGTAACTTTACTCGTTCTGCCATCATTTTGTATTATGAATCTATCCTTCAAATATGATTGGATTATTCTTATTAGGTAGTCACTTATTCTGGCTCTCTTTAATGCTGCTATTATTCTCACCCAAGGCGCTGTATTGAAGGCATTCTCTATATCTATTGTTATCATCACACAACAACATTCCTTCTCTCTTGCTACATTTCTAATTACCTGCACGCTTTTCAAAGCTGTTATAGCTGATCTTCCAGTTCTGTATCCATGTTGATTGTCTGCTATAGCATTTTTCTCGTCTAATTCTGCCTTCAATCTTCCTTTAATGAGTGTTTCATAGAATTTTCCTGTACTGTCTATCAGACAAATTGGTCTGTGTTTCGTGGGAGCTTGTGGATCTTTCTTTGGTTTAGGTATTAGGACCAGTCTAGCAATTTTCCATTTATTCGGAAAAATACCCTGCTTTAAACAAATATTCATCACCCTTCTTATGCATCCTGGATTCGCCTCAGCAACTGCTTTTATGACCTCGGGGGGTATACAATCGGGGCCTGGAGCTTTCCTTATTTTGATCTGTCTGGTGGCTTCTTTTATCTCATCGATGGCAAACTTTCTTATGTAGTGTTCTTCTACATCTATCACTGGCCACTCAACAACGGAATGAGTTGGAAAAAGTTTCTGAATTTCTTGGTCAGTTTCTTCTGGGCTCAGAGTCAAGGGCGGTTTGATGTTCAGCCTGTTGGTGACTATTTTATATGCTTTACCCCATATATCTTCATCCAGATCAGCACAGAGCTTTTTCCAACATTCCTTCTTTCTATTCGAAATTGCATTCTTCAAGTCCTTCTTAGCATTCTTGTAATCCATGTTTATTCGTTCCTTCTCGTCTTCGTTGTGATTTGTTCTCCTCAGCCTAGTGAGAGTCCGTCTTATTTTGATGCATTTTTTTCTCTTTTCAGCGATTTCATTCGTCCACCAATACGTAGGTGAATGCTGTTGTTTTGGATGTCCTCTCTTCTTCAAATGGATGTCGCATTTATGACTGATATTTTGTACTAGTTCCTCGGCAGCCCCATTCGCCTCAGTTTTGCGTACTAGTATGTCATTGCAGTTCTCTTGTATCCTCTTCATCCCGTTCACCGATATTTTCCATCCCTCATAACTGAGACACTTTTGATTTCTTCTTTGTTTGAAGGACACTTCAAATGTTATGGATCGATGGTTACTCATATTTTCTGTGTCTTCCAATACTTTCCATCCTTGTATATTCTGATATATGTTCTGTGTTGCTAGTGTGATATCTATGATGGAGGATCCATTCGCATTTTGGAAGGTAGGAGTGTTCCCTTCGTTGGTGACTATCAGACTGTTCGTGTCTATAAATTCTTCGAGTGTTTGGCTTCTTTCGTTCATAGTTCTTGAGCCCCAGGCGATCGATTTCGTGTTGAAATCACCCCCAATTATCCGTTCCTTTCCTATAGTGGTATCAAGGTGTCTCTGTAGGTTATCAAGATAACTTTCAAATTCTTCGAGAGGTCTGTTTGGTGAAAAATAGCAAGAATAAATATAAATATCGTCAAGTTCTATGCAAACGAAACCTTCGCCATTATGGATCTTCCGTACCTTGATATCTTTATGGACTTCAATGAAACAGTCTTCGCTAAGGTCGCAGAGGAGTTTCCTGGTTCTCTTCCTATTAGGTTCTTGGCCTAAGATGACATCAATTTTGTTTTCATGCATTGTGTGCTCTAAAAGATCATGCGCTGCACTATGTCTATCGACGTTGATTTGAACGAATCTGAGGGTTTTAGACGATGCATTAGTTGGAGCCATTTCAGAAGTCAGCATTTTCTCCAACCGCTTGCTGTGGGGCTTGTTCCCGATTGTAGAAAACAAGATTCCTCTCCAAGTCATTTTCTTCTCTCACAACATCCTTTCTTCTATAGGATTCTTTTCTCTTAGCGTTGTTCAATGCTCTTCTGAAGGCTGGGCACTTTATCGACCCCGACTTGTGCCCTGGTATCCTACATATTGGGCATTCTTCTTCATTTCCACACTCTCTAGTAGTGTGGTTTGGTTTTCCACACTTATAACAGTGAGTACTCCTATCTGGACCATCGCAGTCCCTTGCATCATGGTCATAGCTCCAGCACTTGTAACACTTATTGAGTCTTATCCTCTTTTCTATGGAGCATCTCACTAATCCGATAGTTAGATGACTCTCTTCCAGAATTCTATTGGCATCTTCTTCTTTCAAGACCAAGGATGCCGCTAGAGTATCGTTTGCGTTTGGTCTCAGTTCACTCAATTTACAATTTTTATCGTCCCAGACTATTTTTTTCTTCACAGCATCCATAACTTCTTCTTTTTGTGTGTCTGCGGCCATACCTCTGATGTGTATAGTTTCAGTTGGATGGGTGAGTCCGATTTTTCTCGTTGTCCAGCTTTCTGTGCTGTCCTTGAGAGCTTTCTGGAGTTCTTCAATTGCGGTATCATTCTTGTCTGTAGTAATTAGAAGTTTCCCGTCTTTTGTGCTCTTCAGACTCCTGATTGCTGCATTCGCAGGATTATTTTGCGCGATCTTTTTGAAGGTGCCTAGGATTTCTTTGTAGCTTTTGTCTTTCTCTTGAACTATGAGGGCATAGGTATCTCTCTTTTTATCCTTTCCTCTGATAGCTGAGGCGGCTTGTTTGGGTTTGCTATTTATGTATATTGTTACATTCGAATTAGTACCATGAAATATGGTTTCTGTCATTTTTTGTAGTTTTGTTGAGGACATTCCTTTAAGGTGATGCATAGCAACTTCTTCTCCATTTGTCTCGTCTTTCATCATTTGTAATTTCATCCATAAGTCTTTGTCAGTGCCGTCATAGCTGATTTTGATTATTTTTCGCCTTGTTTGCTCATTTGGTCCTTTCGATCTGATTTTTGTGAATTGTTCCAACACTTCCATATCTCCGTTTAGATTTGCAATATCTGGGTACTTGTCTCTATACATTTTTTGGATACTCTTATCCATGTTGGGATCCCCTGGTTCTATCACGACCACTTTCACCACTTCGTCCTGGGTGTTCAATGGGTTTCCAGTTTCAACCTTCGTGTTTGTGAAGATTGTGTCTTTCCAATTTTTTACCTCTACTAATTCAAAGATTTCGAAGGACTCTATGCCCTCTAGAGTGGTCAAATCTTTATTTTCGACTACACTCCAAGGAAGGGTTTGTGTTTCTATGGTCGTCATAGGTCTTTTGTTGTCCGAATCTCTCCAGGGGGGTGTTTGAGTTTCTGCGTTCACTTTAGATGTAGATATTGTTGATGTGTTTTCATCCCTTGAAATGATATCATTAAGCCATCTCCTGTTTTCTTCCTTCTGCAATTGTCCTGCGTGGTATGTTAGTCGGCTACTGATATCTGTGAATTCCTTTTTCGGTTTGTAGGTATCAATAACTACTTTCTCCAAAATTTTAACTTGCTTCAACAGCTGCTCAAGTGATCTCATGAATTCTCTTCCATTTGTTGTAATTTTTCCTCTGGAGGAGTCCGATGTTATGTCTTTCCTTTTCCTCTTGAGAGTCTGCGTTATCCAGCCTTCTGTGTCATTTTTCTCTTCAGTTTCTTTCTCGCTGTTTTCGGTTTCACTATCTACAGTCATAGATAGTCTCCTCTATCTATCTATCTATCTATCTATCTATCTATCTATGTCCAGAGAGTGCTTGCGTTATGTAGTAATCTACTTCTCCGTACGGCCTATCGATCCATTCATCTATTCTTGGTATCAGCTGATGTGTCCATCTTCCAAATTTACCGTTATTCCACAACATCTGCCAACGCGTCATGAGGTTTCTTTTCGCGTCGACACCAGCTATTCCATCGTATTTTTCTCTCCTTTCTTCGATCATCAGCTCGATTGGAGGTACCCCGGCTATTACCCCTGCTGCTTCTGAAGATATTGTTCTATAGGCCGAGCAAACTCTTATACACAGCTTACGTTGTATGCTAGTCAGTTTCGAAACCAGTTTCTTATTATTAGTTACTGTATGCCAGGCAGGTGCGGCATATAGTATCTGTGATTGAGCTACACTTAGGAGTATTCTTCGCTTGGAAGCCCTTGGTCCTCCGATGTTGGGCAAAAGCCCGGAGAGAGCTGCTATTGTCTTCTCTACCTTCTGTGTCACTCTATCCACATGTTCTGCGAAGGTAAGTTTTGTGTCTATCCAGACTCCTAAATACTTCAATGATTTTGTTGGAGTAATTATCACACCGTTTATCTCGAAGTGTATGGGATCCATTTTCCTCTTAGTTGTTAGTAATGCTGCTTCTGTTTTTTCCGGTGCGAGTTCGAGTCGTTTATTCACCAGCCAGTTTGATATACGCTGCAGTGAGATGTTTGCTGAGTTCATGAGACTCTCTTCCCCTTTAGCAACAACTACCATGGCAATGTCATCTGCGAATCCTATCAGGGTCACTCCTGTCGGTTGTTCCGTCCTCAACAGCCCATCATAAAGCAGGTTCCACAATGTTGGTCCCAGTACTGATCCTTGGGGTACTCCACTGTTAACTGTCCTCATCTTTATACTATTCTCTGCCTCCAGGATGATTTCTCTATCTGACAGGTAAGATCTTATAACACTCGTGAGGCTCTCGTCTATTCCTCGTCTTCTCAACTCTTCTAGGATCTCCTGCCAGCTCGCACTATTGAATGCGTTCCTGATGTCTAGTGTTATTATTGCACATAACCTCCGGTGTGCCCAACTATATTCTTGTCCTGCCCTTCTTGCTATGTTTAATACCTCCTCTATCGCATCGACTGTCTGTTTCCCTTCTCTAAACCCAAACTGCATAGGTGAAAGTCCACCTGTTCGTGTTATTTCATTCTTCAGCCTAATGAGAATCATCTGTTCGTAAAGTTTACCCTCTACATCCAATAAGCATATAGGTCTATGTGCTGACGGGTTTTCAATAAGCTTTTCCGCTTTCTTCAAGAGCACCAGCTTCGCTTGCTTCCATTCCATAGGGAACTCTGCACGGCTAGCTAAGTTATTGTATACAGCCAATACATACTCTGGATCATTCAATGCCAGAGCTTTTATTACTTCTGTCGGTATACATCCAGGACCTGGAGCTTTTTTTTCTTTCATTTTCATGCATGCTGTCCTCAATTCATCTATAGTAAAATTTAAAAATATCACAGTTCTATCACAGTTGAAAATCACATCGTTATGTACCGGAAAAAGGTGGTCTACCACCTTCTCCACGGTTTGCATTGGAAGTTGTAGTCTGGGTGGATAGCCAATCAAACTTTTCATCACAATTTTGTAGCCATCCCCCCAGATATCACAGTCAACATTATCACAGATAGTTCTCCAGCAGTCACGCTTGGATTTCTCAATTTTGTTTTGTAACACTTTTTTGCATTCTTTGTATTCATCCCAAAGTTGCTGACTCACTTCTCGGTCATTCCTTCTTGCTGATCTTGTGTACAACCTTCTCTTTCGAGTACATTCCGTTCTGGCCTGGGTGATATCGTCATTCCACCAATAAGCTGGTGGCTTTTTTGATATTATTTTTTTCTTTGGCATCGTCTGATCGCAAATTTTACCAAGAAGGCGTGTGAAGTCTTCCGGAGATGAATTCCCGCCATTTCTTCCTTCCGAAGTTATCTGGAGAAGTTTACTCTTATCAAGTTTTTTGACCTGCCAGCCATTGGCTTTCATTTTTTCCCCTCGTCCAATTGGTGCTTGTCTATCAGTTATATCAAAAACAATGAAGTTATGGTCGCTCAATGATTCAAGGTCACTTACGTGCCAATTCTCGATCCTTGTTTTCAAATTAGTGGTAGCGATCGTTAGGTCCAGAATAGAAGAGTAATCCCGTCTCTGAAACGTTGGTTTGTTACCTTCGTTCACTATTACAAGATCATGTTCGGCCATCCATTCCGTGACCAGCTGACCTCTTCGGTCGGCAGTATTCATTCCCCATTGGGGCGATTTCGCATTGAAGTCACCCACAACAATTGCTTCCTCATTGTTTTGTCTGATCAAATTACCAATTTCCCACAGAATCCTCTCAAGTTCATCTAGTCCTTCATTTGGTGAAGCGTAGCAGTTATAGATAGTGAAATCGTTTGTTACAATATATGAGAAGCTATGACCTCTTCCGAATTTTCTGATGGCTAACTGATCAATGACTTTGATTGCTGTATTGCAATCTTCATCACAATGCCAGTCTTTTCTATCCCTGATGGCACTCCGATTAGGTTCACTAACAAGAATCACTCCGGCTCCTAGATCTTTAGCTGTAGCAAGCGCAAGGTCATGACATGGCCTTCTCCTGAAGGTGTTGATTTGTAAAAATTTCATTATATACCTAAGCTGTGTTTTTAGCTATCTGCGGTACCTCCAGATTCTTCCTATCTCTATTCGTTGGACACTTCGGACTTCCAGACTGATGTCCTTCCTGTTCACAATGAACGCAGTAGGGGTTATTCTGACAGTCAGCTGCACGGTGTCCCCGCTGCGCACATTTCAGGCACAGGAGCTCTCTGTCTGGCCCTTTACACTGTGCTTTAACATGTCCATATCTCCAACACCTAAAACACTTCTCCTCGTTTTTCCTCTCAAGCACCCTACACGTCGACCAACCGATCCGTAATCTTCCCAACTTCATCAGCTTGTCTGCATCTGATTCCGATAAAACAACTGTAGCGTTCTGCATCTATCTATCTATCTATCTATCTATCTATCTATCTATCTATCTATCTATCTATCTATCTATCTATCTATCTATCTATCTATCTATCTATCTATCTATCTATCTATCTATCTATCTATCTATCTATCTATCTATCTATCTATCTATCTATCTATCTATCTATCTATCTATCTATCTATCTATCTATCTATCTATCTATCTATCTATCTATCTATCTATCTATCTATCTATCTATCTTTTTTTTTTTTTTGTCTGAGGAGAGGAAATCTTGCATAAGATTCCGGTCTTTCCGAAATGCCGGATTCTTACCAGCTAAAACCTCTCCTCCTCTCGCATCTCCCACTGGAACTGCTTTCGCATTACTTCAGTGGGAGTGCTGTCATGAATCGTCTTCAATCACTGTCTCTCTCTATCATCTTTCTCTTTGTTTTCAATTATATGCCTTATAACTTTGTAGGATTCCTTCCAGCCTTTTTCTCCGGAAATAAGCGAGTTCATCATATTCGTTGCTTCGAAGAGTCTTCCTGTAGCGACGAGGAATTCTTGCCGGATCCTTTCCCACCTATTACATATAAACAACGTATGTTCTGCGTCGTCCCTGTCCCCACAATAGGGGCAGCTTTCTGTTTCCGCCCTCATGCGACTATAGAGGTATGCTCTGAAACAGCCGTGGCCTGAGAGTGCTTGTGTAACGAAGTAGTCTATTTCTCCATACGGCCGGCATAACCACTCTTTTATAGTGGGTATTAGTTGGTGTGTCCATCTTCCATACTTTCCAGTATTCCATCTGGCTTGCCAACTTGTCATGAGATTTTCCCTTGCAGTTACCCCAGCTGTACCTTTGTATTTTTCTGTTCTCTCTTTGATAAGGAGATCAATTGGGGGTACCCCGGCAATTACACCAGCACCGTCTGTTGATATTGTCCTGTATGCAGAACATATTCTGATGCACATCTTACGCTGTATGCTGGCAAGTTTTGCTACTAGTTTTTGTTTGCCTGTAACAGTATGCCAAGCTGGTGCGGCATACAAGATCTGGGATTGGGCTACGCTCATTATGACTTTCCTTTTGGAAGCTCGGGGCCCCTTGATGTTTGGCATGAGCCCAGACAGGGCTGCTACTGTCTTCTCTACTTTCTTTGATACCCTATCTACGTGCTCAGCGAAGGTAAGCTTGGTATCGAGCCAGACCCCTAGATACTTAATGGCTTTTTTTGGCTTTATCGTCACATCTTGCACCTCGAATTCAATCGGACCTATTTTCCTCTTGGCTGTCAGAAGGGCAGCTTCAGTTTTTTCGGGCGCCAATTGGAGCCCCTTCATCTCCAGCCAGTTGGATGCGCGCTGCAAGCTGATGTTTGCTTTGAGCATCAGATTTTCTTCGCCTTTGGCGACCACTACAACAGCTACGTCGTCTGCGAAAGCTATCATCGTGACCCCTTCTGGTTGCTCCATCCCGAGGAGTCCATCATAGAGTAAGTTCCACAGTGTTGGTCCTAGCACTGACCCTTGTGGCACTCCACTTTTAATCTCCCTTGTTTTTGTGCTGTTTTCCGCCTCTAGAATTATCTCTCTCTCCGACAAGTATGATCTTATTAGGCTAATGAGGCTCTCGTCCATTTTTCTTCCTCTCATTATGTCTAAAATTTCCTGCCAACTTGCACTATTGAAGGCATTTCTAATGTCCAGAGTTATTATTGCACACAGTCTTCGGTGTGTCCACGAATGTTGTTCTGTAACTCCTTCCGCAATTTTTAGCACTTCTCCTATTGCGTCGACCGTTTGTTTTCCTTCAACAAACCCGAACTGCCTAGGCGACAGTCCACCCGTGCGCGTTATCTCCCTTTTCAGCCTAATGAGAATCATTTGTTCATAGAGTTTCCCTTCGACGTCGAGAAGACATATAGGCCTGTGGGCTGAGGGATTTTCTATGGGTTTATCAGCTTTCTTTAATAGCAGTAGTGTTGCTCGTTTCCATTGTCTGTGGAATTCTGCGCTTCTGGCCAGGTTGTTGTAGACAGCTAGTGCGTACTCCGGGTTATTCAGCACGACGGTTTTGAGTACTTCTGGTGGGATGTTTCCTGGACCAGGAGCCTTTCTATCTTTCAGTTTTTTACACGCTTCGCGTAATTCGTCTATGCTAAAGTCTAAAAATATCACCGTTCTATCACAATCGAATATCACATCCTCATGCACTGGAAATAGGTGGTCTACCACTTCTTCCACGCTTTGCATGGGTATTTGTAGTCTGGGAGGATAGCCAATCAGGTTTTTCATCACAATCTTATAACCATCCCCCCAGATATCACAGTCTACACTATCACAGATTGTTTTCCAGGAGTCTCTTTTGGACTTTTTTATCAAATTCTGGAGTATTTTCTTACACTCTTTGTATTCTTCCCACAGCCTCTGACCTTCTTCTGGTCGGTTTCTCCTAGCAGATCTCGTATAGAGTCTCCTCTTGCGTGTGCATGTCTGTCGTGCCTGGGCTATCTCGTCATTCCACCAATACATGGGTGTTTTCTTGGTAGTACCACCTTTTTTGGGCATTGTCTGGTCGCATATCTGGGTCAGTGCTATACTGAAGTCTTCAGCAGATGAAGTTCCTCCCCAATTTTCTATCTTGAACTGTTTCAGCTTATCCTTATCCATTTTTCTCGTCTGCCAGCCACTTCGATTTATAGTTCTTCGTCCTGGTGCTAGCCCATTGTTTGTAATTTCGAACGTAATAAAATTATGATCACTCAGCGACTCGATGTCCAGAACACTCCAATTGTGCATACGAGTTTTTATATCCGCGGTGGCAAGCGTGAGGTCTAGGATGGAGGAGTAGTCTCGCCTTTGGAAAGTTGGTTTGTCCCCCTCATTCACTATCACAAGGTCATTTTCTGCAATCCACTCTGTGAGTAGTTCACCTCTCCTGTCTGATATGTGCATGCCCCATTGAGGGGATTTTGCATTGAAATCTCCCACCACGATCATATTTTTCTCATTGTGCCTTATCAGCCTTCCAATTTCCCAGAGTATTCTCTCGAGGTCGTCTAACCCTTCATTTGGTGAAGCGTAGCAGTTGAAAATGGTGAAGTCGGGTGTTACTATATAGGTAAAGCCGTGGCCTGTTCCGTGTCTCTTTATGGTGATGTTGTCTATAACTTTGATGGCGGTGTTGAGATCCTCGTCACAAAACCAGTCCTTTCTGTTTCTCACAGCGTTTCTATTCGGCTCGCTCATGAGTATTACCCCAGCTCCAATGTCCTTCGCCGTAGCAAGCGCCAGGTCGTGGCACGGCCTCCTCCTGAATGCATTGAATTGAAGACATTTAACCATTTTTTTTTTAATTGGAGTCGTCGACTGTTTGTGGCACCTCAGGCTTTTTCTTACCCTTCTTTCCAGGGCATCTTGGACTCCCGGATTGGTGACCCTCCTCTTTACAGTGGACGCAAAATGGAGGGTTTCCACAGTCCGTTGCTTGGTGCCCTTCTTTTGCACATTTCAGGCATAGTGTCTCTCTATCTGGCCCCTTGCAATGAGTTTTAATATGGCCGTAGTTCCAGCATTTGAAGCACTTCTGCTCTCTCATCCTCTCAAGGATCCGACACTGCGACCAACCGATCTTTATTTTGCCTAGACTCACTAGTTTCTTTGCGTCGGATTCGGGCAGGATAACTGTGGCATTCTGTTTACTTGCCATCGTTGGCCTAAGAGCCCTCACTTCAATATCCTCGTGCTTTGCCATAATGGATTCAGATATGGCTTCTTTGATCTGCTCTATCGTCGAGATCTCGTCCATATCTTTGATATGGAGAACTCTTGTGCTCCTCAGGAGGGAAGTCGACACTTCTGGAACATTTTCTATAATTTTTTGTTTGAGTTCTTCCAGTTTTTGAGCTCCATTCTGAACAGTTAGTAGGAGTTCTCCGCTTCGGGTTTTTCTAAGATCTTGAATTTCCACACCAATATCACTAGGGTTCACTGACTCCTTCATTGTTTTCAGTAAGTCTGCATAGCTCACATTCGGTATTTTGACGAGAAGTGCATCTTGCTTCGCTCTTTTCTGCTTCGATACTATGTTTGGACGAGACCTCCTGCGGCTCATTCCATTGCGTTCCTCATCTGTTCCTTCAATAAGTGTTATTTCTATGCCCGAGTCAGCGAATAAAAATTCAATAACTCTGCATATGACTAGTCCAGTTATTCCCTTCATTTCTGGTAGGACCAGTTTTCTTTTATTCTGTTGCAGCATAATTGCTTTCACAGTTTTCAGCGATTTCAGAATATTTTCATCATCTGCTTCCTCATTAGTGCCCCCATTTGAAATGATGGGGTAGAGTATCAGCCTGGTTTTATGGGTAAGGTTTCCTGCATCATCGGGGAAGCCTAGGGAGTGAACCATCATTGCGACCTCCCCCTTTTTCTTGTTCTGCTTCAGTATTTCCTCTTTCCCTCCAAGTCTTTTAATAACCTTTTCTACTGACTCGTGTGTGGAATGCAAATCTGCACTACTCGGAAGAATCCATGTATTCTCACTATCAGTCTCCCAAAAGCTACTATGTCGGGTACTTATTTTGGGAAAAATTTCGTCCCTCCAGTCTTCTTCCGTTATCAGTTTGTAGTTCTCATAGGTTTCTTCTGCTTTCAATATCTGTTTCCTCTGTTGCTTCCGCTGCTTTTCACTACAGTTGTCGCACTGAACTTGGCCGCGGGTGAGGTTCTCCATCCTGGTCTCGTGTGCTGCTCGCATATCTTGTATCTGTGTTTCAAGTTCAGTTATTTTATTTTTCTGTTCGATGTCTCGTTTCTCGCCCTCTGCTTCCTGGGACATTTGGTCTAGCCATTTCTTGATTTCAACTTTTTGTAGTTTGTCAAGTTGTAGGGTTAGTTTCGCGGATATATCAGTGATTTCTTTCTTTGGCTTATACGCTTTCTGTACTACTTCTTCCAATTGTCTGATATGCTTGCTCATCTGCTCTATTATTTTCTTGAACGTCTGATGGTTGTTTGGCTCTACCTTATGTCTCTTTCCTTCTTCTTCATCTTCCTCGGTGTCGTCCTGCCTCATGCGCTTGACCGTCTGCTCTGGCAATGAGTTCGTTCTCGACCTTGGAGGAGTCCTGATCAGAAGGTCTCGTCTTTGTATTGATCCTGATGCAGTTTCGTCTACATCTGGGGTTGATACATTTTCTGGATTTTCAATTTTTTGCATGCTTATCCCACGAGTTGGGTAGAAATGAAGTCAACCGCAGCAGTGCTCCCATACTGCGGCAGGGTCTGCGATACAACCGATTGCGACCGCACAATCGGAGGACATCGTTCGAGACTCTTTCACGGAAGAGCCATTCATCCTCTGGGCACGATTGATTTACACCGCAGGATTTCCGGATTTTTTATCGAGGTTTACTCCTCTATATCTATCTATCTATCTATCTATCTATCTATCTATCTATCTATCTATCTATCTATCTATCTATATATCTATCTATCTATCTATCTATCTATCTATCTATCTATCTATCTATCTATCTATCTATCTATCTATCTATCTATCTATCTATCTATCTATCTATCTATCTATCTATCTATCTATCTATCTATCTATCTATCTATCTATCTATCTATCTATCTATCTATCTATCTATCTATCTATCTATCTATCTATCTATCTATCTATCTATCTATCTATCTATCTATCTATCTATCTATCTATCTATCTATCTATCTATCTATCTATCTATCTATCTATCTATCTATCTATCTATCTATCTATCTATCTATCTATCTATCTATCTATCTATCTATCTATCTATCTATCTATCTATCTATCTATCTATCTATCTATCTATCTATCTATCTATCTATCTATCTATCTATCTATCTATCTATCTATCTATCTATCTATCTATCTATCTATCTATCTATCTATCTATCTATCTATCTATCTATCTATCTATCTATCTATCTATCTATCTATCTATCTATCTATCTATCTATCTATCTATCTATCTATCTATCTATCTATCTATCTATCTATCTATCTATCTATCTATCTATCTATCTATCTATCTATCTATCTATCTATCTATCTATCTATCTATCTATCTATCTATCTATCTATCTATCTATCTATCTATCTATCTATCTATCTATCTATCTATCTATCTATCTATCTATCTATCTATCTATCTATCTATCTATCTATCTATCTATCTATCTATCTATCTATCTATCTATCTATCTATCTATCTATCTATCTATCTATCTATCTATCTATCTATCTATCTATCTATCTATCTATCTATCTATCTATCTATCTATCTATCTATCTATCTATCTATCTATCTATCTATCTATCTATCTATCTATCTATCTATCTATCTATCTATCTATCTATCTATCTATCTATCTATCTATCTATCTATCTATCTATCTATCTATCTATCTATCTATCTATCTATCTATCTATCTATCTATCTATCTATCTATCTATCTATCTATCTATCTATCTATCTATCTATCTATCTATCTATCTATCTATCTATCTATCTATCTATCTATCTATCTATCTATCTA